>MU392235.1:155299-198115 GCA_022578495.1 Nemania sp. NC0429
TCCCGGGGTTCGGCGGGGCCACGGGGGCCCCCACTGGGGGGTGCTTGTGTGGCTTTTCCGCCGCTTGTGGTACCCGGCCCCCCCCCCCCCCCCCCCCCCCCCCTTTAATTCTATATACACGCTCTCATCGTTTTGCAGAAGCATCTTCCGGGGAGCCTTCCATAAGCATTCTTCAAAATTCGGGTTACATTCGCCGATCTACAGTCATGTTGTATCGGCTAGCCAGCTTCCTATAGACTTCTTCCCCGCTCCAGTAAGCACCGTGTACGGTGCCAAGCCCGCCTATAGGAGATGTGTGTTCGCCCGCAAACCATATACCACGATCTTCGCCCATGCCCTCTCTTAAACTCTCCAAATGTTCATTGCAGTCCCCGGAACCGGTTGGGAAATTGGTATAGCATCCATTACCGGCAAACTTGTCATTCACCCAGTCAGTCGTCAGGAACTGCGACGGTTTACAGTATGGGGACGAAACGTCGTAGCCGGGGAGCTTGGAATAGTACGGCTGAAAGAGGCGATTGAGGACATGATAGTGCTCCTGAGAACCCTGCTTCATCCCTCTGATAGACCCAGTAACGCACTCTCCCCATTTTCCGTAGAGATAAAACATGACGATAGGTTGTGAGGATCCGTCAGGTAGTCCTGAGAAAGAGATCATCTCTTGGTGACATCTCCTTGGGTTAGTATCTGCTGCGTACTCGGGGTACAAAAACAGCGACACGAGAGGGAATGCCCTACACATCGACCCGAGCCGTTGACTCGGATGGGCACCTGCTTTAAAGTCCATTGTGGACCAGAACGCGCGCGTAAACTTGACGAAGACCTTGTCGAGATTCCCATACCCCAGACTCCGGATAGCAGTAGATATCTTCGGGGTCAAGGGGGGTGAAAATACCGACTCATTCCGTTTTAGCCAACCCAGCGGCGCAGTGACTATTACATTGTCGAAAGAGCCTTTGAATCCATCTGCCGCTTCGACGGTAATAACTCCGTTTCGGTTGTGAGTTATTCGAATGACTTCGCAATTCAGTCGCACAATGGCTCGTTTCCGTACAGTGGCTAGCAGCATATCGATAATGCCCTTGTAAGTCGAGGCTATGAAAAGATCCTGACCCGACAGGCCAGAATTCAACCAGATGCTCTTGAAGCTTTGTTGTTCACAGTCCTCGCCAACCGAGGACCCCCACATCGCAACAATCTTCTCCATCAAACTCTCGTAGTCTTGTTTCATAGGAGAGTCCAAACAGCGTCCTGATACCTCTTCGTGAAAAAAATCCAACATTTTCACACTGTCCGTGATCGCCGCGTGCTCCTTGCGGCTCTTCTCTATGGCCATTTCTATGATTTGGCATACTTCCTCATAGAAAAGCTGAGCCAACTCGTGGTCCAGCCAGTCGCCTTGCGGGGTACACATTGAGCGGACGGCACCGCAGGCTGTCGTGATGCATCCCGCCCTTTTTGCAAGACCGACAAGCGGATTGCCGTCGACCCCATGAATCCAGCTGGCGCCGAGGTCAACTGGCAGCCCGAGCTCAGAAGTTTGAAGAATGCGGCCACCGACGCGATTTCGTGCTTCGAGGATAGTGACGTCGAAATCGGCAGCCGCGAGCAGCTCGGCCGCTCGGAGCCCGCTCATCCCAGCCCCTATTATGCAGACTTTTATCCCGTTCCCGCGATGTCCGGACATTCTTGCAGAGATTTTGAGCAATGGTACGATGATATTATATGCGCTCGTGGACGCGTGTGGGTTACACCCCTTATGGTAGTTTGGTGCAGGTACGTTGGCTATCGAAACGAGGTGAGAACTTCACGCCTGACCTGCCTTCGGAGCTACTTAACATTTCGCGACGAAGAATGCTGGTGATAACTACGTACGAGGCTTGTTGCTTGCATCAAGCCACAAACGAAAGGCGTATCAAGCTGCGATGCTTCGAGTATGGACTGTCACTACTGAACGACACGCTCGCCTTGATTTCTGGCAGCAAGCCATCGTGCTAACCCGAGTCGGTAAATGCCGAAGATATGAACACCGCCAGGCGTTGTCCCGATCTAACTGTAATCAGCTCAACTGATCACAAGCTTGTAAATTCGTTAGTAAAACCGGGTTCAGCTGATTTAGTCCTATACATGCAATTAGAACACCTGGATCTCACAGAACTGAGTTGACTGGGACACTTGGTGGGCGCACACTTAGTGTACTCACCCAAGAGAATGGCCAGATAGATTTCTCAATTGGGGGTAAACATCTGATTCCAATACCTGCTCGCTAAGCTTCCAAGGTGCCATCGTTATATACAACACTGCCGCCCACAACGGTCAGGATAGACCGTAGCTCCTTCAGTCCCTCATCAGGGACTGTGAAGTAATCGTCGTTCAAAACAACAATATCCCCAAGCCGACCGACTTCAAGGGATCCGAGCAGTTGTTCATCTACGCCGCCCAGAAACCACTGGTTCGCGCGCGTGTATAGATGTAGCAGCTCTTGCCGAGTAATGTGCTGGCCCAGGTTAATCTGCTGACCCAGCGCGTTCTTCCCCGTAGTGGCGTAGTAGGCGTGAATCCACGGATTCAGCGGGGCAATTTGCATCCCATCGGCCCCGATCCCGGCCGGGATGCCACTGGCCAGGATATCTTTAAACGGAGGCCCGGCTTGCGGCCCTATGCCGGCTAAATACTGCCAGCCTGAGAGGTTGACGCCGCCTCCTATCTTCTTCAGCCGTTGTAGATACTCGGGAGTGATCTGTGGCACATGCGCGACCACCCATCGCAGGTCCACGATGCTGGCGTTGGCATTGATTGACTCGAATGCCTGTATCTGGGTTTGGAAATCGGTGTTCGTCAGGGAATGTACTTCAAGGCGCCAGCCGGCTTCCGCAATGCGTCTGGCGGCCTCGTTGAAGATGGGCCCTCCCGCGTAGTCAGCGGTCGCGAACTCTCCGATCCCACCCGTCCGCACCATGTCGTTGCCGAAGAACTTGAACGTGTTGAGAAGTCGCTGCTTCACAGTCGAGACATCGAGGCTGTCGTCCATGTGTAGAAAATTTATACGAAGCCGGATGATACTGGCCTCTTCATCGTAGACGGATAACCAGGGAAGATGCATGGAATAAAGGTCTTCGTGAGCTGCACCGTCTGACGGGGTGCCAGTTGCTGGGAAACCGCCCTGGTCGATATGAGTTGTGACGCCCAGAGAGACCGCATATGCCATTGCGTCGTGGACGCCTCGCTTGCGGTCTTCGAATGTGAGCTGTTTTCGAAGGGCCAGTAGGGCTTTGCCGTTGTTTTCTCCAGATGAGATGGCACCGTTATCGCGGATTAAGGGCGGCTCCGGTAGAGATTCAAAGAACGCTTTCCCGAGACTGTTCGTCGATGCCGGGCCCGCAAAGCTATAGGAAACAAACACTGGGTGGTCTGGAGCAGCTTGGTCGAGCTCCTCAAGTGTCGGAAGTCGTTTTTCGGTGAATTGGTTAGGGTGAAAGCCGCCAATAGTTGTAATGAAACTACCCTGAGCGACGCCACCAGCGCGTGACCGGTAGGTTTCCTGTACGTCGGCGACAGAGTATGCATTCTCTAAGGGAGTATGAAAGCCTGGCCGATTTCCTAGCAAAACGATGTGGTTATGACAGTCGATCAACCCAGGAATCGCGGTATGACCTTGCAGGTCCAGAATGGTTGGGATATCGTCAAATTTACTCAGGGCTTCCGTCTGGTTTTCTCCGACATAAACAATGACGCCGTTCTTGATACCTATGACCGATGCCATATGCTCCCCCTCGTCCATGGTATGAATCTTTCCATTGCTCAGTATTAAGTCACCGCGCAAAGGGCCGCTCGCCCAACGAGAGCTGCTTGCTTGAATAACGTTGGGACCAATTGCCAAGACACGTGGTGGTATGCATGTCGAGAATAGAGTCAGGACCGACAGGAGCTTCATGAATGACGTTTGAATAAGTCCAGCCATTTTGGCTACTTCCGTCCCCAAGAAAATATGACACTGCCCCCTAAAACTAAGGATGTTGAACTTGCGTAAAACATTGCTAGAACAGAACGACCGCCTTTTATCTACCGAACTTTCCGTGCTGGGTTCCGTGGAGTTGTTTTCTCAATCAGCAATGACAACGCCATAATTGCCAGGGTCTGGTGCTTTCTGCCGAATCCTGTAGGACCTCAACTCCATGCACCGGGGTAAGTCGTATTTGGAGAGTCGGCTGAAATGGCGGGTGAGCCGTGGTTGCACTGTGCCCATGTTCCATTGCGTAATGACGATCATTGAAATTAACAAAGGTATTACAAATGGCTGTTGCATGATTGAAAATATCCGTTGCTGAGACTGAAGAAACATACAAAGTAAATCGCACGGTGTTACTGTCGGGTACCTTGCGATAAAAGGGGGACATATACCCCCTTCTTGGGGAGGTATCTTGGCGGCTCGATAGACGGACAGCAGAAACCACTCTACGCGTTCCATCGGCAAAAATGAGCAAACTGGCGCTATAGGGAAAGAACAGATGGCTTCTCAGGTATGCGAAGAGTTGGTGGGCTGTGAATCTGCGTCTTAATATGCGTCTTAATAGGTTGCTTATATACTGTTGCTGCAATATCGCAAGAACGGCGACGTTTGCGACACGGACGCCCTCTATTAACATTAATACTATCACATATGTTGCTTCTATAGTGTCGTGTTTTCCCTATTCTTCCTATCTTGTTCACAAGGCTGTTGGCGATTAAGCTTTCCGCTGGCATCGCGCCTTTTTCTGTCGGATTGCCTGTCGACGCTTCTTGCCCTTGCATGGCCTTTTGGTAGGCGTTGGGTAAGGGCCATTTGAGTAAGAGTAGCTGGAAGGATACGACTGGTACGAACTCGTGGGCTGGGACGAAGGTGTAGTAGAAGGTGTAGTAGAAGGTGTAGAAGAAGGCGTCGGATATCCCGAGGGAGTCGGATAAGTAGAAGGAGTGGGATAGCTCGATGGGGGTGTCGGGAGCGAGCCACCTGGGCCAGAAGATGGGCCCGTCGATGCTGTAGATGAAGGTTCCGATGAAGGTGTAGGAGATGGCGTGTTCGAAGGAGTAGGGTAGCCGGAGTTGGGCTGGCTAGATGAAGGTGCCGGATAGCTAGATGGAGGTAATGGGTAGGAACTCGTTGGGGCTGACGAAGGCCCCGATGATGGCGTAGGCGTTGAACTACTTGATGGCGGGACAGGGTACGAGCTTGGAGGCGCCGATGAAGCTGGAGGACTAGACACAGTATAGCTAGACGGAGGCACGGGGTAAGAGGACGGTGGAGCAGATGATGGCCCTGAAGAGGGTGTTGATGTTGGCGTCGGGTTGCTTGATGGCGATGTTGGGAATGAGCCCGGAGGAGACGATGACGGAGTTCCCGATGGCGTCGGCGTAGGTTCCGGAGTAGGCTCAGGGGTAGGTTCTGGGGTTGGCTCTGGGGTTGGATCCGGGGTTGGGCAGATGAGGGTTCCAGGGCCTGATTCACTGTTAGTTCAATGACGCCTTTCACACAATCCACAAAGCAGGCAGAGTCGTATATGATGTCCTACCTCTGAGAATAGCGTTATCAAAATAGATGGACAGCTGGGGAAGTCTATACGGCGAGCAGCTGATGTAAAGGCCAAACACAGTACTGGTACTCGTCGCTGTATATTTGCCAGCTAGCGTTTGCCAGATATCAGTGCCGGAACGGTAAACGCCTGTCTTCGATGCGATGAGATTTGCGCTCGTAAGCGAGTCGTGGTATAGATATGTGATACAACTCTCCGTGATAGCAAGATTCGTAATGATGAGGTTGATGTCGACGGAAAAGTCATATTCTGTACCAACTTCTAGACTGGCGACGGTTTGATAAATGTGCTGGTAGGAATATATGCCACTCGTCATACTAGAAACCATGTTAGGCTGCGTCATAGTAAGTGCGGTATGGTCAGGACCTTACAGCGAGGAAGCGCCGTCACTGTGTTCAGTAGTGCTAATCGAGTGTGGGTAAACGTAATTCCAGCCATCTAACCCACTTTCCCAAGATGGGTTCACGAGAAGATTAGGAGACGTCTCTACGTGGCAATCGTCGGTGGCAGCAGCGAAAGACGTGACAATAGCCAGAATGGTGGCAGCCCACGATCTTATCATTAGTTGACGAGCCATGCCTAATAAGTGTGTGGACCATGAACGAAACGAGTGACTAGGTTGTGGTAAGGACGGCCGAGGACGTCGTAAAAATTGAAGCAGTATCGGGAATTTCTGATGGGGAGAAGCAATAGTTATATAGTTCGCTTAGTAAATCTGCCCAGGCAGACTCAGGCTGACCCAACGCGCTGGATCCCAGTATTAAGGTCCAAGCCTCATCCAGAATAATACTCCCATGGTTCCATGGTAAACAGCGCAAGCGGCAAATAAAGCTTAAAGTTTCAAGACTATTGATGCGATTAACTTGATGTGGATGTGGACAGCGCGGTATCTGATGGTCTAGGCCTTACCAGTACCCAATTATCGTGAAAACAACAACCAAATGGAGGTTTACACTTGGTAAACCGTTAATTGATAGATCTCAGCCGCAGCTCTAAATAACTAACCCCTGCTTAGCCGCAGACTTAGTGTATTGACGCGATGCGCAGTCTGACAGCTCATTCCCGAAAAACGCTCAAACAGGCTAGACAGTCGCGAGCTGAAAAATTAAGATGAGTGCTGAACGGCAGTGCAGGTACCAAAGCTTCATCATTATGACAGCAGATATATCTACGGACCAGATTATCTAGTTATTGGAGAAAGAGATATTTTATAATACTTTATAACACAAGATTTCCTGCTCGCCATATATCCTACGTCCTACATGGCTATTGATGCATCGCTTTAGGCTAGTTCTACTACCACTTTAGGTACTTCAACACTTCAACGTCAGTTGGCGGGCTAGAACCTCAAGCCGGCCCCTGGCCCCCTGCTTAGCGTAGATCATCTGTAACCATTTCCCGGAAGTTTTCGACCGCTCGATACCTTCTAAGTTAGCAGCCCACGCGTGTATTCGTCGCTGCTGATTGTGCATCGTCGGGTGAGGCTATAATACTGTTCCTTACTTGCATATATGTATATTAAGTAAGGTATATTATGATTACGATGGTCGCGGCTACAACCAAGTAGTAGGTTGAGTATGGCCCCTCACAGCATAGAGCCGCTATTCAAGCGAGTATTAGTGGTAGCTTAGCGAAGCGACAGCGGCTTCTGATCCCGTGCCTTCACGATGGGGGGGCCAATATGAGGTCACAATACGAGCGTGGGAAAATATCGATAAAATGTCAAGTCACCAGGTTCGCTACTCCATTCCAGCAAGAAAGGGCCCGTATTCATTCGAAACCAGCCACATGCTGGGCATACTCGGGGTTGGTTGCGAACAGTGACCCGCCTGAGGAGCTTTAAACATCGCCTATGAGCGGTGCCTACGTGGTGCTGGCCATTGTCGTTCAATTTATGTGTCTTAAGTAGGATTTATGTATGTGCAGTGATGATATGGAAGGGTACGATGATATGATCTTTGGCCCATACAGACGTGTAAAATAGCCGCACGAAGGTGTGAAACAGATCTCCTATCGCCGCGAAGTACTAAGGAGGTCGGATTTATTAAGTAAAGTAGTTTGCGCATCCTATTATTGTGCCTTAACTCTACCCGATTCAATTGATCTACTGCTAGTAGCTCGTCGAATACTTGCTTGCTACCTAAAGTTGCATGATTGTCTTTTCTCTTATCTAGGAATTCAAGGTAGAAGCGAAAGCAGAAACAGAAAAGTTTCATGCTTATTTACAGCTTTTCGCAGACGTCATGAGAGGATTAGCTAGGTACTATGTGCTCCATAGAATAACACATCGCAACTTCTTAATCAAGAGTCTCCTTATGTTCACATCTTGGACTAGCTATGCAAATACCGCTACTACGCATACACACTCATCCTGACAGACAGCAATCCGCGACTTCCATCACAAAAAAGTAGAGATGCAGAGCTTAAATTTGGAAATTTAAGCATCTACACAAACGCCTGTAACCTATAACACTTAGAACGCCTACACACCTATACACTTACACCCAGACACACATAAATACACAGCATCGTGGCACTATCACCCAACATCGGACCTGTGCACACAGTGGCTTACTGAAGTCTGCTCGTTTTAATCAGTTAAAATCGTTCCTACAAGTTTCTGACATCAACGATAAGAACGCTGTTTCGACTACATCAGAGCTCGTGCCAGGAAAGAGCACCAATACATCTACATAAACAACATATACACTTTCTCCTAGGGCTACTCGCACTTATCCTCTTTCTTGCTACCTACTAACTAACGGCTAGACCCTCACGCATGAAGGGTGAACGGATGAATGCAAGGCATCACATGGTGCTCATCAGCGTTTTGAATGACTTCTATACTGAGCGCTTCATACCGGCGTTCGGGTAAGCTACGTCGTGAGCTTGATACCGTTTCTCAATTTCTAAAACGAATTGTATCACATTCATTTTGGGAAGGCACATCTTTCCGGGTTACCAGCTAACTCATTTCTCCCGACTTTCAGTTCTTCCCATAAACTGGGGAGAAAAAACACCGATACCTTGGTGCCTCAAGTGATATCGTGCTTGCCTACTAGACTCGAGACTTCACTCCCCTCCCTTCCTTAAGTATACTCTCACAAGATCACATCAACGATACAAATACATGCAACCTAGTTGCTCTCAAACCTCACCCCGGCGCTTTGATGATTGCCCATTTGGGGAGATGAGATTCAAGTTCACAGACTGCGAAGGGAATCTCAACTAGGATTGTCTGGAAATATAGAATTTTGATATGCCTCATATCGCAACCTGGACAACACCGGAACAAACTGGCACAGGGCCTCTTTCTCATCTTAGGCCACGCTTGCCAGCATATCTTGCACACGATCTTATCATCTAAAGCATTCATTTGATTTTCCGTCCTCTCCCTCTCCTCGCACTCCGTCAAGCGCTCTCATCCAAGCCTGCGTTGACAGTCATGCAAGTACAGTAGCACCTAAAGCATTTACCATCAACTGTCGCCGTCTTGATAGGTAATATTTCTCATGAATCCGGATCGACACAGGGCACCAGACTTCTGTCCAATATTCTCTGCCATCTGCGAACGTCGTCGTTTCCACGAAACAGCCTTTGCTACGCATGCGATGAGCACGAATGCTCAATTCACAAGATGACCCAAAAGTCGTTCCCGGTCGACAGGCGCGGTGTTCCGCTCGAGCGTTTCGATGTGCCGGTATTCGACAGAAAGTTCGTCGCACCCTCTGAGCGACCTGATTGTGAGGTGTTCATGGTCAAGAGCACAACCCAGGAACACCTCAAAATGAGGTGCTGGTGTACTACTGAAGGAGAGGCTGACCTCCGGACCCAGTACGACAATCTACCGGAGTTTGAAGAAGACCCAAGGCGCGGCGGGTTCGTAAACGGCCAGCCCTTGATGAATTTGTCTGTACCGGTTTCGACTTGTGTTGGCGCGCGTCGGCCCCGGATCCTTTATCGAGTGGTACATGATGGGCAGCCACACTACGGACGGAAAGCACGCGGCTACGGTATTGTCAAGGTCACGCCGTTGATGTTCCAAATGCTAGTTACCAAGCACCTCAGATGGCAATGCCGGCAGCCGAGCCCCTTCATGTCGACGACAAACAGCTGGGAAAAGGTAGGGAAAATAATAGGGAACCTGCGAGAGCACGGATTCACGGGAATCCAGGTCATCGAGTTTCGGTCAAGTGGGCGGGGCTGGGACCATAAGGCCCAGCGTCTGTTCTATGCTCCTACGTTAGGCATGTCTCTAAAATTCCCAGTCCGGCCATACATGGAAAACGACTATCTCCTGGAGAGCCACATCCCGCCGGAGAGCATAAGGAAAGTCCATCATTTCCAGGATGTCTACTACCGACGAACTCCGCGAACCTCGCAGAAACGCGAAGTGCCAGAGGGCGACAAGAAAGAACGCAGGTCGTGGATGAAGTCGAAGAACTTCAAGTGCGAGAAGAGGGCATAAGAGTAAAGACGCAACATTGGCGTTATCTTTCGCATTATTCTTGATAGCTTTCCGGGGTCGGGGTAAGGGCGGCAATCTGGTGCATTGAGCATAGTGCTGGGCATTTAGGGGAGACAGAAATGTACGAGCGCAGGACGCAGAAGATATGGCGTTCATTTTGGCGACATACTCTAGTCGAGAGAGTACCTACCTAGTAGGTAATTGGGCAGCCGAGATAGATGGGGATATAGGGGGTGGCTGGTGAGGTGGGCAAGCCGCTGAGCGAGCATGGTGGAGGTACGCACGCTTACATGGACTGGACCTAGCACCCTCTGTGCTTAGTGAACCAAGCACATAGATTTGCGATGGATTTTCTGCAATATAAGTATTCATTCTCCAAAGGCTTTTATACTCTATTTATACCTTTCAATGCGGAAAAGTATGGGTGCAACTCATCTCTCCAGTAGGTACCTCAAGCGGTTATTCAATATTGTGGGTAGGGTACCCTCCTGCCACAGTGCCACTACCTAGCCACATGCTGTAAAACGTTGATCAACGAAGCAAAACCTAACTACTCAGTAAGGCTTATCAGATGAATTTGAAGCTTTGTCTTCATATGTCATACTTTAAAGCAGGACTATGCCTCGTTTGTTGGGAATATTAGGTGCAAATTGCTACTCATAAGGCTAAGTTGAGCACATGGCATCAACTGTGCGAGGAGGTATTTTCATACACTCTCTCATATCTGGCCACATGCTCAGTGTCAGTGCCTACGGAATCTGCCAGGACATGGCTTACTGCTTGGTTTGCGCCTCGAATGTTACAGTGCAAGGTGGATTAGTGAGTATTGATGTTGTAGAGGAGCTGGATAGAGCCCCTATGTTACATGAAAACCGCCGCGAGGGGTTTTGTTACGCACTGTCCTTTGCACCTACAATTGCACACGAAGCAAGTATTATTCGTAGACGACTTGAGTGAGATCAGTGCCGATGAAGATACTTTCGTACTTTAGATAACTTTGAATAAGGCATCCGATATGCAAGCCTATACACGCATTAGCCACGCAAAAAGAGTTCACATATGTCGTGTCTGAATCAGCTGCATTAAAAGCCAATATTAGGTGCGCTTAACTTAGTATAAAAGCCTCATCGCCACTTTCTCATTCCCTCAACACTATTTCATCGTTGCAGACTTGCCATTTTCTGACATGACACCCAGCTCCTCGCCTACTTACACCTGGTAGGATCCCAGCCTGTTCATTCTCCAGTCCTCTGCGCAATGGTACTCTCCCTCGTGTCCGGCGCGCACCGGCTCTATAAGCAGGACACGGACGCGGTGGCAGCATGGCTTGCCTCCACGGCCATGTCTCTCGGCTTCTTTGCTGGTTCCCCCTCTGCCACCCCTTTCACTGGAGAAGGCAGCGGCGGTCGACTCGGGGGAAAGGCGCCCACCTATATCATCAAAAGCAGGCACTTTGTACTGTTTGCTAGATTTATAGCCGCGAGGGTCACGCCTGTCCCAGTTGCGTTGATAACCACAATCGACCGCATTATCGCCGCTCGATCTGGTTTTGGTGATAGGTTTAGGGGGATTGACGAAATCCTCGGCGACAGATCGGACGCAAAGCACCGGAAGTTCATCAAAGGTGAGCAGTCGTCCTTGACTCGATGAAGGTCTCTCTGCAGTTGGCTATTCTGCCCACCCTTCCACTTTTTCGGTGCTCATGTTCCATTAACCGCATCCTGCTCTAGTGCTGGAGAAAGTACGCGAGGTGTTGTTGCCTTTCGTGTTGGCGGACGACGCAAGACAATCGACGGCAGCAGAGGAGGAGGTGAGAATTCGGGTTGCTGGCTTGTCTGTCGATGAAACTTCCCAAAAATCCCGGGAAGCGCCCGTGTTCGAGAGACCAGTGAAGGTCCCGGGAGATGACGCCACCTACGAGGCTGAAGCGGAGGATGCATTCGAATGGGTAATGTTGATACTGGCCAACGTCATCGACGAAATGAATCGTGTTCGCGCCGCCATACGACGGATCTGGTCTGACTACAAGGCTGGTGTCTTCGATCTCGCGGCAGCCGCTATCGCGACCGATACGGCCATCGGGCTCGTTAGGAACGCGACGGAGAACATTCTACCATTGTTGGTTAGCCAAGGGGGCCTAGGCTCTATGCTTGACAGACTCCATGTTCTCCAATGCCTGTCGGAGGGATGGACGCTCGAAAGCATCTTCGCGGATGCCTGGGATGACCCCGTATATCAAACTTACGATGTCGGGAGCGGCACCTATTTCACGGTATATCGGATGTTGGAGGCATTCATTGACGTTTCTGAGCCAGGTCAACTCCCCATCTACAAGGAGGGCGTGTATGGGTTCTATGACCCCGCCAGCGACCGGTCTCGCAAGACTGGACAGGAGAAATTCAACGACGACCGAGCGCTGCTCATGCCCTTCTTCGCTGAACTCTTAACTGCCATTCACGGAGTTCGTATCTGGCCCGCTAAGGACGCCCTCTTCCAGGGCATGGAAGAGCTATCCGACACTCTCACTGTGCCTTTCTACGCAGTGTTCGCTGCCCAGATCTTTCTGGATGTCACTTATGAGCTTGGCGAGGCTATCCAAAGACCTTTCGACACTGTGGTTGCCCAAACGGCATTCATGGATAATGATATCACGTTGCATTTTGACTTCCACGACCAACTCCAGATCGATACATGGCCCACGGCCAATGTCATAATGATGATAGGTGTCCAGTACGACATCCGAAACATTGTCGAGGATCCGTTACGTGCCTTACAGGATAGTGTGTGCCGACGGGCGGGCTATGACCTGCCGGAGAAGGAAAGCCATCGCCTTTTGCGCATGTCACCTATCGCCAGCGGCCTCTTGCTCTACCACTTCCGCACTAGGTACCGCAAGATGGGCTTGGGCGTTGCTGAAGCTTGGGGCTCAATTCAGTCCTGTGCACACCTGTATAATGCATTGCAGCATGAAAAGTTGCTACCTCATTCTTGGGTAGATTTGGATGTCCTCGTAGCAAACCTGGGGAGAGGCATCTTCTACGCTGGCGGCGAGACGCCAAAGACGCCATCTGACTACATCGAGATGTTTTGTCGTCAAATGGAGACTCCGACTGCAGCGACAGTGGAGGAAGGATGTATGAATAACCCCTTGGCGTCAAAGGCCGGCCCTCGCGGTTTGGAGCAGGCGTCACCGGTGCTGTCCATGTTCAAGGAGAGGTACGTGGAGGAGGGGTACGTGGAGGGTAGCAGCCAAGTCGACATCACTCCAGAGCACGTGAGAGAGATTATCGACGGTTCCTCCATCATGGGACACGTCCGGGGCCGGAAGAAGCTTCAAGGGAAGGAGAAGAAGCTGCAACAGCTGTATAATGAGGCGCGGAGCAAGGCGGCTGGAGTTGATACCAGGATACCTGTCGATCAACTTATCGAGCCTCTAGTCCTCGCCCTTGATGCCGAGACGTTAGAGTATGTATATCCTTACCTGACCATGCACCGCTCGTGCTTGCGGATGCTGCGGGCTGTAAGGGACGGGTGTGAGCCGGTCCTGAGGGAGCTATATTACAGTCCGGCGTACATGGAGAAAGAGTCGCAGCTCCCGTGGGTGGTGGGATGCATCTTCTTGGCGGCCAAAGGGTTCGTGAGCAGTGCGCCGGATCGCCGGCTTTTGGAGAAGGCGGCAGAGGTCATGGGCATTCTCTTCCGTTCTGGTGCGTCTGGCATGATCTGTAGACATGTCCTAGGGACGAAATTCGGAGTGCAGGTCGGGGTTGAAGGAGGAGACGAGAATGAATGTCAAGAGGACAGGAGTAAGAAAAAAGCAAGAGAGAGAGGGGGTGCTAAATGAAAGTCGAGTCTATCTAGGTACCTAGGAACAGTACCTTAGCGACGCCAAGCCTCACTTGGTGTACCTTGCTACCTACATGTACATACTTCGTACTGCAGATACCTGTGCACCATACCTAAAATAGTAAGGTATACCTGGATACGCCGTATTCCTTATGTGCTTACTTGATTAGGTTAGGACGAACCAATTATAGTGATGTGATGATGCCGCATAATAGATAATAGCAAAGGACTGTTGAAATATTACTGAATTCTGGGTTGTTTGACAGAGATATAAGGCGATGCTTCCGGTTCCAACATTTTCATCGCAACTCACGACTACATTCACTTTATCTCGACTTCTTTCTATGTTAGGATGAGTCGCACTGGTATCTGGAGGCCGTTGATTCGTCCAGGCCTCTCATCTCGCATACAGACTCCTTTCATGCTCGGGAAGGGTGACAGCGCAAGTTCAAAAGTACTATCACGGACTTCCTCTACCAACATGGCATCTCGTGATAGCCAGACACTTCAACTTCCCGACGGGCGAACGTTGGGCTTCGCAGAGTACGGATCGCCGACGGGAAAACCCCTATTCTACTTCCATGGCTTCCCCTCTTCGAGATACGAGGTAGGTTATCCTCGCCTCTAGCTCCTGAAGCTCTTTCTACTCTATTCAGGGAGCAGATTGTACTGAGAAAGTCGCATGGATCTAGGCAGAAGGTGTACATGAGCTGTGCAAACGGGACGATCTCCGCATCATTGCTCCAGACAGGCCGGGTTACGGGCTGTCGACCTTCGCCCCCAACCGCCGGATCACTGACTGGCCGGGCGACGTCCGCGCTCTCGCCGACCACTTGGGCATAAGTCGATTCGCCGTCATGGGCTGCTCCGGTGGAGGTCCCTATGCCCTGGCTTGTGCGCATTCTTTACCTCCCGACATGATGTCTTCTGTGGGGCTGCTCGCGTCGGCAGGGCCATGGAAGGAAGCTGGCGCTCACGATGCACCATTATTCGTATGTCATATTGAGTATTCAACAACCATACTAGACAGAAAGAAGGTTGCTAATCGAAGTCGTATAGTCAAGAACGTTGGCATTCATGACGTACTGGTGGCCAGCCAGCATACGAGTTCTCCTGGGCGCGACGGTTGGGTTTTCGAAGTGGCTTGCGACCACTGGACCAGTGACACGCAGGATTGAAGCCTGGCTTGAGCAGGTGGATCGTGAGAATGCCGAGAAGAAGGAGAGATCGCGCGTCGAAGTAGCAAATGGGGCACCCGCCGCACCACAGCCCTCGGCTGAGGCGCCCAAGAAGTCCCTCGCGGAGAGACGAGAGGAACTCCTGTTACATTATGTCTGGGAGGCCTTCCGCCAAGGTCCAGCGGGTACAGTCCGAGACTCGCAGCTCCTGACATGGGAGGGCCTGGGGTTTCCCATTGAAGAGGTCGCATACGACAAGGTCCATATCTGGCATGGAAGCCAAGACTGGCAGTCCCCGATCCGTATGATGCGATTTTTGGCGGAACGTCTCCCGCACTGCGAGCTACACGAAATCGAGGGGGCGAATCATTACGCCATGGGCGAACAGGTTGAGACTGCTGTAGAAACACTGGTGCCGAGAGATGTAGATTCTGGGATAAAGCGCTCATGATGACGCTGGTGCTTTGATATCTCTCCTAAGAACCGTCGCATTCGCCCTACTCAGCTTTCCCTTACAATCCATCCTTAGCAGTCTATACTTATTCAATTTAAGACTTCACATCCGAGAGCATGCACACGGTCCTTGATGCAGATAAGTCCTGGAAGACGTGCAGAGCGAGATGGAGAACCATCTGCTCTTCTGTAGCTGTTCCCTGCTCTTAGGCATCCTCACTTACCCTCCACTCCGCATCCTTGGGAGTGAGTGAAGCCTCGCGCTGCATCCAGAGTAGCCAGGGTAGAAGAAGTCGATGGTGAGGGGCTGCTGTGCCGTTGACGAAGCGGCTCGTTTGCAACTTGACGTCGTTTCACGGTCGTTACGCCTATTGATCCAATTTACGATGCGCCGATTAGTATGCTGGATGGGTATTAGTTGGCTTGTATATCATGATTAGGAAAAGGAGGGTCCTACAGGAGAAGGGATAGACAACATTTATCGCGCGTAAAAATCGGTTGGCAGGGCAATCAGGCATGGTATGTCCGAATAAGGCAATTCCCTTTTGGGCCAGATACCAAATAAAGCGGGACAAGGATCTGGTTGTTGTGGTTATGGGTGGGTACCTAAAGAGCGCGAAAACAACAAGATGATGACCTACCTAGAGAGATATATCATCATCACAACTGCATCCCAATCGCATCACTCTATATCACTATCAGTACACTTATTAAATGGAACTTAAAAAAACATACTATCAAAGCAAAATGCCAACACCTCTTCACACTTGCTTGCTAGTAGTATACTATTGATCAGACGCCAACCAACCATCATCATGTCCGACACTGCCAAATCGCGCGTCGCGGGGTGGAATGTGCTCTTCACAATAGGCCAAGACGAATCAGGTGCCCTCTGTCGCGTTCTTTCGCTGGTATCTACCAAGCTCCAGTCGATAGCTGGTTTACCTTTCGCGATGTTAGCAACGAGCTACGGCTCTGCTTCAAGTTACCAAACAATCCAACCAATGAAGAGAGCAGAAACGAAGAGAGCGGTCACGATGGTGATCCGTGGGCTAGAATTGCTTTCGCTTTGATTGCATCGCCTAACGGTACCCCGGAAACAAGTAACCCGTCTTTTATCACGGGACAACTCTTAGATCAACCTTTGCCAAGTACTGAATCGACGGATTCTGTGGGAGAGAACGTTTATATATATATATACCATCTTGTCTTTCACGACGACTGCAACTGCGATCTACCTCCCAACTCGAAGCTGCAAGATCATTTGGAAGGTTAGATCTATTTTACTCTGTCTGCCGTTCTTGCTTTTCTTTTTTTTTTTTTTTTTTTGGCTTAACCCGTGCGTTTAGGAGGTTGTGCGCGACACCTTTCCAACCCTATCCGTAATCGCGCGTCTCTATATATGGAGCTGGACCAAGACGACAACAACATTGAGTTTCACGACATGCCTGTACTAGAGAGTCTAGACGCAGCCGCGGCTAGAACATGTATGGAAGATTTTACGGCCAGGTTTTTTCCTCGTTCGAACGAGATTCATTGTGCCGTATCCCGAGAAGGAAATTCGTGGCACAGAGCTCTGCCCATAGATCCCAGCATTGATGCCTGCAACATCATCCCTCCAAAGCATTACTGCCTCTACCCTATCTCTGACCGCTTTTCCTATTCGAAAGGTCATGTGGGTGCCATGGAGAAGGCATGGAAGCTTACGTGGAACGTCACGAACGGTATCCTTTTAAGGAAGGATCTTCATTACTGTTTCGATATGCGACTCTTCTCTATCCACTCCAAGTCGCATCGTATTCGCGTATTCGTACGATACGACAGCCTAATTAAGTTTAACGGTCAGAAAGCAGTAGGACTGGATTACCGTGTCGACTCGGCGGCCCTCCAGTATCACTATGAGATGTGTTGCATCGAGAACATGGTGGCTGCCAGTCTGGATCTATAAACTCGCCCACCATAGCCGGCCAAGACGCCTGGGAACAATGGTGACTTTTGGGCACAGGTACTGATTTTTATTTGACAAATTCTTATAAATTCTTCAAAACTTTGTTCTCGGTCTCCCAGACAGTTGTACTCCCAACAATCACTCCCTGTTCCGGAAATCGTTCAAACATGGTCAACATGCTCTATAACCGGCGCAATCCCGACATCGACCTTCCCGTTGCGCTCTTGAACGTCCTTCAGGGCCTCGTTGACGATGTTCGTCTGATACGTCTTGAACTCTCGAACCGACACCCGATTATTAAACAGCTCGTCGATCTCTTCCAACGTCCTCCCTTTCGTCTCGGGGAGGAAGAGGAAAAAGAAGACGAA
The DNA here is from genome assembly GCA_022578495.1 of Nemania sp. NC0429. Taxonomy (NCBI): domain Eukaryota; kingdom Fungi; phylum Ascomycota; class Sordariomycetes; order Xylariales; family Xylariaceae; genus Nemania; species Nemania sp. NC0429. Next base: position 173,131 of record MU392235.1, read on the forward strand.
GCAGGCGAGGTTGGAACCTGCCCAGATATACCCATACTTGGCGCCCTGCATATATATATCATCAGCCTAATACCGAGTCCTAAGATGTGAAAATGTGGAGATGTGGGATCCTGGTTCATATGTGTACTTATGGACCGTGCCTACCCAGTTGAGGTTCTCGGGATTGATGAAGTAAGGAGAGAAGAACGAAGTCAGCCACGCGAGGAGGTAGCCGATACTGATGGCCGACCCAACGGACCACGAACGCAGCCTCGTGCTGACGAGCTCTGTCGCTGTCGGGTACGTCGCGTCGCCGACGAAAGCGTTATACGAGAACAGGTAGATGGCGCTGAAGGCGATGAGACAGCTCCGGGCGGCAAACGTCCCCGGGGCCACGGTCGCGGAAACGGCCAAGCCGAGCATGGCGGCGCCCTGGACGACGGCGCCCGTCATGAGGATCGTCCGACGTCCCATGACGTGGCGCATCAGGTACATGCCGAAGTTGACGCCGATGAACCCCAGCACGGTGTTCATGAGGGAGAACTTGAAGGCCTCGTCGACGGAGAGCCCGGCGACGATCATGAAGTACGTGGCGTAGCTGATGACGAACCACGACCCCGCGCCCGTCTGCGTCGCGATGACGCCGTAACATAGGAGCGTGCGCCGTAGCTCGGTTCCTGTGGGCGATTGTATTATCAGCTCATTGCGCCAAGGCCAAGCCCCTGCTTCCTCTTCTTCTTCTCGAGTGGGGGACTGAGGAGGAGGAAAATGAATGCGCGCCTTTGAACATGTCCAATGCCCCTATCCTCTCCGCCATCCGCTTCTCCTCCTCGATGCCCTTCACCATCTCCACCCACTCGACCTCCAGCTCCGGGGGCGGCAGCGACTCGCCCCTCAGCGTCTCGAGGGCTCTCCTCGCTGCAACGGCATCGCCCCTGTACAGCAGGTAGCGCGGGCTCTCCGGGACGAAGAGGAGACCGAGGGAGAGGAGGGTGGGTACGATGAAGAGGGTGCCGAGCGGGATCTCGAAGGAAGATCTCGTGAGGAAGTTCTTGGTCTTGTTCGTCACGGCACTGCCAATGATGCTCCCGATGTTGACCCACTCGGAGAACAGGGCGACCATGACGGCGCGAAGATGCGCCGGCGACGCCTCGGCCGTGTAGATGTTGGAGAAGGTGACGAGGAATCCGTTGGCCAGTCCGAGGATCAGCCGCCCGGCGTACACGGCCGCCTTGCTCGTCGCCGAGATCTGCACGATGCAGGCGACGGCGTTCAGGAGGCAGGCCGACCAGAGCGCGGCCCGCCGGCCGAAGTAATGCGCGAAGACGCCGGCGACGAGAGACGAGAGAAAGGCGCCGAGCGTCAGGAGCGACCCTATGAGCCTCTGGAAGGTACCCTGTTGTACGTCGTCGTTTTAGTTTGTTGTCAGTGGACAGACGGACGACTCTAGGATTGCTGGGGAGAAGTGGACGGGGTTCTCTCTCGCACGTACATCAATGCCATACCCGCCGGCCTGGCTAGGGTCAGGATAGCCAAAGACCTTCAAGAATCCCGGCATGGCCTGGAGTCCGCCGATCGCGGCTGAGTCCAGCCCGTATTGCATGTTCGCTATGGCGACGGTGGCACATATCAAGAGACATTTCCGGTTTGCCCAGAGGGACGTCTCGGCCGGCCTGGATGCGAGCATGGTGACGAGGTCGGAGTCATCGGTGGGTGTGCGTGATCGAGGGAAAGGGGAGATGGGAGTTTTCATTGATTTTATGATACTATACCTCCGATCATGGGAATAGGAGATTCCTCTTCTTCCTTCATGTCCGTGCTCCCCCACGACGACGGTTGCGGCGGCAAGGGGTAACCAATAATACGATGGTCATCCCTCCAATCTCTGTCGAATTACCCCAGTTCGTCATCATCATCACCGTGATTCCCCGCGTTTTCGGTACTTCTCGGCCGTGATGTGATGACAGGGTTTCCCGAAACTCGTTGGGCCATGTTACATTGTCGGCTGAGCTAGCGACAAATAACCGGCGCAACTCGGGTCGCGTCCACGATGCCTCGCTGGTCGTTTCTTAACGGATTGTATTTCATAGATGATTATCATCATATCACATACTACGACGGCTTTGAGTTAGCAGCGCAGCGCATTGCTCGTTCGCCCTATGCATCACATTTTGACATACATATCATAGGGGTTGAGCCGCGATTACACGGGGAGAGAAAAGTAGATGTGGTTTATTTTCTCCGTATATAAATCCCAATAGATTTCTTCTGTCGGCTTTAACAAGTGGTGAAAAAGCCAGCGTTGCACTCACGCATTGATCAAAGACTCAAGAAAAAAAGACACGGCGGCGGTGATGATCGGGATAGTTAAGTCTTGAAAGGATTCCGTCCGAGGAAGAATGCTGCGCTGCTCCCCATGGTTGGGTACATAGGTACACCAAGTGGACCCCAACCACGCTAGCTGGAGAGAGTGCCGGGAGGTCCCACTTATATGGGGCTAACTCCGATTCTGGAGGGAAGGAAGAAAAGAAAGAAAAAAGAAACCGAAAAAAAAAAGCGAAATTCCGGGACAAGAGGACAGCAAGTCAATTGTCCGGCCCCGCATAAAAATTTACTACATCCATAGTACGAAGTACATGCAACAACACCAACACCACAACAACAACTACAAACGACGACAACGACAACGACACACATGACATTGGCATTGAGGCGCATTGCGGGCTGTCAATTGTGCGCGCGTGTTGCGTCCGGTCCGGGTCTCTGCGTCGAGTAACGCAGACACAGACCAGACAGGCCACATCTATTATATCCTCTTTCATCATAGTCGGCCGAGCCATCATCATCGTCGTCATCAATCATCACTATCAGCACCCTCTCCTCGAGCGTTCCGAACATTGACATACCCGTCCCCACGGCTCTCCATTGACCTGCACACAGGGGCATTGACGACGATACTGAATAAGGAAACGAAATAAAACCGCTATAAAACCACGAGAACGAGACTACCGAATCCAGCTCGGCGCCGTCATATCTCGAAATAATGAAGTTCTCCACCTTGACTATCGGCCTCGTGGCCTTATTGACGCCTCTGGCTGCCGCCTGGTCGAAAGAAGGTACGGCATCATGACACATACATTTCTACGCCCCTCGTCTCTCACTTCCACCACCCATGTCTCTCTCTCTCTCTCTGTCTCTATCTCATCGCCGTCTCTCTAACCTCACACGTCTCTGCATCTACACAGACCGCGAGATCTTCCGCGTCCGCGATGAGCTCGCCCTGCACGAGGGTCCGGACGTGACCTTCTACGCCTTCCTCGGCATCACGCCGTCGGCGTCGCTGGACGATATCAACAAGGCCTACAAGCGCAAGTCGCGCGCCCTGCACCCGGACAAGGTGCGCCAGCAGATCATGGCCGAGCGGACGAAGCAGAACAAGGCCAAGGGCGTCAAGGTCACGCGCGCGCCGAGCGCGGCCCAGCTCAAGGCCGCCGTCAAGAAGGCTAGCGAACGCCAGACCCGCCTCTCCATCGTCACCAACGTCCTGCGCGGGCCCGGCCGCGACCGCTACGACCACTTCCTCCGCAACGGCTTCCCCACCTGGAAGGGCACCGAGTACTACTACAGCCGCTACCGCCCGGGCCTCGGCACCGTCCTCGTCGGCTGCCTGCTCGTCGGCGGCGGCGGCTTCCACTACGTCGCCCTGTACATGAGCTGGAGGCGCCAGCGCGAGTTCGTCGAGCGCTACATCAAGTTCGCGCGCCACGCCGCCTGGGGCGACAACTTCGCCATCCCGGGTCTCGATACCTCCGCTGATGCCGCCACCCCGCCGCAAGCCCCGCCACCGCAGTCACAGGCCGCTACCGCCGACGACGAACAGCCGCAGCAACCCCCTATCGCCCTGAACCGCAAGCAGCGCCGCATGCAAGAGAAGGAGACGCGCAAGGAGTCGGGCAAGGAAGGGAAGCGCTCTAGTCGTGCCCGCGGCGCCGGACGTGTGAGTCAGCAGGCGAGCGGGAGCGCGACCCCTGTGCCCGTGCCTGTGCAGGCGCCGTTGGGCCCGGGCCCCACGGGCGCCAAGAAGCGCGTCGTGGCCGAGAACGGCAAGATCCTCGTCGTCGACTCCCTCGGTGACGTCTATCTCGAGCAAGAGGACGAAGAGGGGAACGTGCACGAGTTCCTCCTTGATGTACGTGTCTTTGACCCCCTTTCCCCCCAACCCCTTTTTTAGTTTCTTATGAGGGCACACTCTACACGGAAGAGAGAGGATAGAGAGAAGAGAGCTGACACCAATAATTTCCAGCCCAACGAACTCCCCCCGCCCACGATCCGAGACACGGCGCTCTACAAGCTGCCCGGCTGGGCCTACGGGCTCACCGTCGGCAGATACCTCGGACCATCCAGCGACGCAGACGCTGATGAGGTGGACGCTGCTCAGGACGGGGCCGCCGACGACAATGACGACTCGGCCGACTCGGACGCGCCGCAGCAGCGGACGCCCTCAACCGACTCGGCCGACGGCTTCGAGCTCCTCGAGAAGAGCGTTGACGAGCTGTCGCAGCAGCCCAAGACGACGGGCAACAGCCAGGCGCAGGGCGGCAAGGCGAAGAAGAGGAACAAGAAGCGGTAGTCCCATCACGTCTATCTACCTATTTATTATTCCGATCCAATCCATCTATCCGTCTTACCCATCTATCTCATCACATCCTCACTACATATCCGTTCCCTGTATTTCTGTATATACGGCCTTCGAGTGTAGAATGGCCCACATCATAGTCGCTTTGCTCTGCTCCCGCTTGCGCAATATATATACATATATACATACATATACATCAACCAGTTACGATTTCGCACTCACATGAGCTTTCACCTCCATTCCTACTTATCTAACCTGCTTCCTTCCCGTGTTCACGGGTATTATCTCTCGCAGTGGCTCTGGCGGCGATGGTGGCATTGGGTACGTCTATGTGCATTAAGCACAACGACCAAAAAAAATAAGACTATCTCATCCATCTCATTCATTTATCAATCCATCACATCAATGCCATCCATCTACCTATCTATCCTCACATCTAAAAGCTTTAGGCAAGGTTCACGTTAGATAAAAAACCTAGATAGACAAATAAAATTAAACGAAGAAAACCCCTGACTAGAAAAGAAGCGAAAAGAGAAAACAAGAATGCATTTTTGGTGTATATGTGTTATTAGATATATTATTCATAATAAGTCGGTAGCTGTCTGATCAGATTCATATTTCAATATTCACATTTCATCATTTACATCAATCGATCACAACAGAGTCAGACGCTATATACACGCTTCCCCTGTCATCTCCTTCCCCGTCGTCGTCCCCTTTCCCCCCCAACTGAGTGTGGGACTTTGGTTGTCGAGGGAGGCAAGAACCATCCCTGATACTGTTGCGTCCAACGCTCATTCTATATGGAAAGTGTGAAGTTTCGAGATGGAGAGGAGAGAGAGCCCGGTATGGGCAGGAAGAATCAGATATCAGATCAACATCAGGGGCTGTAGCTAGCTAGCTAGTCGCGGAAAAGCGGTAATCTGGGGCATCGACATACCTTGCTTATGATGTGATACGCACTCTCTAAACCGTAGGATCCTAGACAGCTTCCAGTCGTGTGAGTCAGTCTGATACATGACATTCAACATGGCTTGGGACGGGGAAGAGCGTGAGAGGGAGGGAGGAATAAAGGCTGTGACGGCAGAGGGGAGAAAGGTAGGTAGTGACTAAGGAGGGGGCCACACCAGCATCCCTGAACGCCGTCCTAGAACATAAAATTCAACGTGTACTGTAATGTAGGCAAAACCATTCCTCTCTCTCTTCCACAATCAATTTCCGAACAACGTCATGCCTATGCCACCATTGACATCTTCTACCACTCTGAAACCAAAGCCTCTCTCTCTCCGACTGACCAGTTGCCGAGCTGAACTAGACTAGCTTATGGACGTTCGGCGGGTATGTCCCGCAACTATCGAGAGCGTCGACCTGACGCCAGTAGTATTTACATATTTACATTTCCATATCTTCCATCTGCTGGAATACGCCGTATTGGTTCTCCATGGCTTGTTGTTGAGTAGCCCAATCGGTTGCGTAGACAGGATCGGTGGCTAGGCGATAGGGGCCACCACCTACAGCGGACCCAAAGTGACTGTACACTTCCTTTGGCCTCGCCATCTCTTCCTGGAGCTGCCGTTTCGCCGATTCTTCGTACTCACGCTGAGCGAGCATCTCGTAGCCAGACATCATGTAAGGCTCAACGTATGCAGTGCTCACCCAATGGCCATCCGTCGTCTGGATCGGTGTCAAAGGGGTGCCGTCCACTATGAAATATCGAGGGTTAAAAAAAACTGCTTCAGAGAGACGGGAGTTTGGGCTTATTCGGGAGGATCTGTGGGAAGAGCCACGACACATGCAAAAACGGGACACAAGAGACCGGAAGAATACGTACTGCTCATTAACGAGTCCCTACGTGACTCATCTTCGGCCAACTGCTGCTCGTGGCGGAGTTGCGCCATCACCTCCTCTTGCTCGACTGTGGTGTTTGTCCAAGCCACGGCGGGATGGTTTTGTTGGAAGTTTTTGGGAGGACATATCTGCCATAGCTCGATCAAACGTATCTTCTGGGGCGTGTCGGCCGTCTTGAATAGATTAAGCTGCTGCGGAGATAAGGACAAGGGGTCGATCCCGTGGCGGCTGAGAGCCTGCTCTGCCGAAGGTTGTGTTTGCGGCGGCACCGAAAACGACCGCTGAGGTTCGGGGGCGGGAGTATCTTGGTGAACGATGTGGGCGGAATGATGATAATGTTGTGAAATGGAATATTGAATAGGCTCGGGCTCGGGCTCGGGCTGCTGCTGGGTGGGTTGCGGCTGCGGAGGCTGCTGAACTGGCGGAGGCTGTTGAAACGTCATGTTTCGTGAGAAGAGCGTGGCAAGCTCGTCACCAGCCTGCCTGGTGAATTGTGCGTACGCCATATCTAGGGAGACGAAGGGGATCAGCGAAGGCCGGTAAGACGAGGAGACGAGTAGAAAGAGACAGGGACTCACTGGCTAGGTTGGAAACAAGGATATATCTCTGATAACCTGCAATAGCTGTATATCCGCGTCGGAGCGGCGAGTGTGTGAGGCGGTGGAACAAGGAGAGAAATGCGCGGGAAACTCGCAGTGGCAAGAGCGAGAAGCTCTGATAAAAACTGTCTCTTATATTGACTAAGCTATGGACTTGGGGCAGCGACGCTATGGCTGGGAGAGGCTTGTTCACGAAGACTGCTTGACGACCTGGTGAAAGGCAGATGGCATATGGCAGAAGAAGAGACAATGAAGAACTTCGGGCGAGACAAAGCACAGTCAAGACTCGTTTGTTGAGCGAAGACAATCAGGCCCGGGAGGTGATGGTTCGAGGAATACTCGGTGTGGCGTGGGATTGTTGGATATGTTAGTCCGGTGTTCAACCTAGTCCAGAGAGTTGTTCTGTAGGTCAGACAAAGATGTGACGATGCAACAAGGGAGAACAAGCGGCAGAGAAAGGAAGACGAGCCGGGGAAGGGGGAGGGGGAAACAGATGGGGGAGAGCAGAAGGGAGAGGGAAGAAGGACGGAGGAAGAAGCAGGAGGGGATGAGTGTTGATCAAGAAGAACAGTTAGAATGAGAGAGCGAGTAAAGACACAGTTTCAAAATCGTGGCTTCTTCAAAGCTGATACCTATTCGTAACTTGTTGAGATATTTCTTGTCAGGTTCGCTGTGCAGAGTCGACTATAATGCGAATGTGTCGTGGGATGGGCCAGAGAGAGCGACATGAGATTGGGTAGAAGGAGGGGTCGTTGAGGCCGTTGTCGATGACAAAGCCCCATCAGTTTAAGAGGCCTGGCCAATCAACGCGGTCTAAGGGGGCCGATAGGAGCCGTTCGCGCTGAACTCGTGGGTTTTAGTGGCCCCGCTAGGAGACGTGTCGGCTGCTGGTGACAGCATAGGGCCTGCTTAAGTGGAGACACATTGGCGCCCAACCATTTGATGCGTTTGGAGTACTTAACCTACCAGGTACAAAGGTGTCGCTCCCTCAGGTACCACCTCAGGAGACTACAGATCAACTGACCAGTCAAAACTGTGGGCCGGCCTAATTAGGTGTAGACTAGAAAATAAATATGGAGTATATACCTCAGTTAACTACACAAAGTATAGTCGGCCGACCTCAGTCGACTATATAAAATATAGTCGGCCGATCTTTTATTGCAATTAGTATATTTGGCTTTTTTTTTATACATAAAACTTAGCGCTATTATATACATAATTACTTATATGCACAAAGTACCAAGTGTTAAACTGTATTTATTTAATGTACAGAGATCGGCTAATTATATTTTATATAGTTAACTGAGGTCGGCCGACTATACCTTGTATAGTCGACTGAGGTTGAGTTTTTATAGTCTATGCCCAATTAGGCCGGCCCACAGTTTTGACTGGTCAGTTGATCTACATACTCCACCTCAGCGAGTACCTCAACTCACCTGCCTTACCTAAAGTACGTGTAACTTCAATACTACCTACCGTTATTGGAGATCACAACCACTTTGCTTCCATTCGCTCTTCGCACACTTTCGATCCAAGACTATCGGATTTTTGATGAAACACCATTTCAAGTCAAAGGCATTCTTGAGACGAGGAAGTACCATAATTAGTTGTCTTTGACAAGCCCAACGCTCAAGGTTGTCATCTGATATTATATGACAAAAACTTTTGCATACTTAGCCGCATTGTTCCTGCATTTGCAACACATGAGACATAACTTAATTATTGCTTGTCAGCCCTGGGATATAAAATATGTAGGTAGCTAATAGCTTTACACTGACTTCAGGCGCCTTAAGAATTAACGAGCCACATACAGTAGGGGGACATTAATACCGAGCAAACCAGTTTTTACACCAAAACGCACCTACTTTACAATTAAATATTTTAACAACTTTATATAAAAGCATATACAAATAAAAAATCAGCGCATAGAGCTTTATATTATATACTATATTCTGTACTTAGTTGCTTAAAATAATGCAATAGTAGCCTGTTATATTTTTATTTTATATGCACTATATATTAACATAATTTATAAACTAAAATATTTATTGTATTTAATACCGTATAATAAAACAAAGTATACTACTATATTATTATTAGCCGTAGCTTTCTAACGATATAACTTTTTTTTTATATAAATAAAACTAGCTAAATTATTTAAAATATAAAAAAGTGGCGAAAAAAATTAAAAATAAAAACAAAAAAATAAACATACTTACCACTGCAATTTAAAATTTTAATTATATAAAATACTCATTTATTACCTTCGTTTTTAACGTAAAAAAGTACGACTAAAATAGAATAAAGGTTTTTTTTATTTTAAAAAATTCTTTTTGCTACAGATTTTATAATAAAAATTTTTTTTTATTTAAGCTTAGTTATTATTATCTATTTAAAAAAAAATTCCGTATTAAAAAGGTAAATATTATAAATATTTAAATATAATAATATATAGGTACTAAGGTATTAATACTTTTTATTTTACTTTATTTAGCTTTTAAAGCTTTTAATTAGCTAAATTATATTTAGCTTTTATTTATTTTTTTATTACTGTTATTATAGCAGCATTATTAAAATAAAAAGCGGTTTTTTACTGCTTTTATTATAATATATTTAATTAACTATAATATATTTAATTAATTATAATATATTTAATTAATTATAATATATTTATTTTATTATAATATATTAAATTTAATATTATATACTAAATTTTATATAATATATTAAGTTAATTATTATATATTAAATTAATAATTAAATTATATAATAAAAAATTTTATTTATTTAACCGCTAGTTTATTTAAATATAAAAATATTTAAATATAAAACTATTAAATTAATTAATAAATTATATAATAACAAATTTTATTTATTTAACTGCTAATTTATTTAAATATAAAAATATTTAAATATAAAGCGATTAAATTAACTAATGAATTATATAATATTAGATTTTATTTTTTTAACTGCTAATTTATTTAAATATAAAAATATTTAAATATAAAGCTATTTAAATATAATTTTTTAATTTAAACTTTTTTTATATAATAAAATATTAATAAATATTATAAAAATTATTAAATTATTAGCGTTTAGCCGGACTACCCGCTTTATAAAACTTTTTTGTTAATATAGCATTTTTTAAACTTATTTTATAATAAAAGCATTTTAAATAGCAAAGTCGCTATAATATAAATATTATTTTTAAAGCTTTAATAAATAATTTTTAAGCTTTAATAGCGTTAACTTTTATTATTTTAAAAAATATATAAAATATTTTAATATAATATATATAGCTATTTTTTTTTATTATATTAAAAAATAAAAAAACTTTTATTTATAGCTCGGCTAATAAAATTTAGTTTATATAGCTTAAATATTATATATAATAATATTATAAAAAAATAAATATTTTTTTAATATTTTAATTTTATTAAATTAGCATATATTTTTTTATTAATTATTTAAATTAATTATATTATTATTAAATTTTTATAACTATATTAAAAATAATTATATTATATATATATAATTAAATAAAATTTAATTAATTTTATATGTTTTAAAAAATGTTTTAAAACTAAAAGCTATACTAGCATATTTTAAAAAACGCTTTAAAGCTAAAAGCTATACTAGCTTAAACTAATTATAAAGTCTGCCGTTTTAATTTTTATAAAAAAACACATAGAAATACTTATGTATATACAGAGAAATACTTATATATATACAGAGTACCTAGGTATAAGCGTGGGTCGCTAAATAATCGGCAACTAGTTAAAGTATTTAAGTATAGGTATAGATCGCCGAATAGTCGGCGACCAGTTAAAAATTAATTAAAATATTTAAATATAATCGGAGTTGCTAAACAAGCTATAACCGATTGCTAATTATTAGCCGAACAGGCATAAAAGCTTAGCGTATAATTAAAATTAAAACAGTAAATTAAAATAACTTTTTAATATTATTTTTTAAAATTTAAATATTATTTTACAAAGCTACTATAACTACTAACCTACATACCGGCGTACCGCCACTTTTTATAATTTTATGCTAGTAATAAGTTTAAATAATATAAAAACTATTATATTATAAACTATATAATAGTAAATAACTATTGTTATTTTAAATATAACTGTTGCTATTTTAAATATTAAATATATTTTTTAATTTAAAAATTTAAACAGGGTTTTTAATTATAAGCAAAGTATAAAAAGCTTTAATACCCCGGCTTATAAATACTGTTTATTTTTTATTTTTATTTTTATAGCTATTAAATTTTAAATAATAAAAAACGTTATTATTATTTATATTTAAATTTTTATAAATACTGGCGATAATAATTAATTAAGCGCTAATAATTATATTGCCGGCAATTTTAGCTTTAACGTTTAATTAATTATTATAATATTATTTTAGTTAGCTTTAAAGCGAATTAGCTAATATATTAAATATATAAATTTATTTTATATTAACTTTTTTTATGCTAGCATTTAAAAGCATAAATTAATATAATAATTAAATATTAATTATAAAACTAATTATATAAATTTTTTTAAAAATATAATATTTAGCGGCTATAAAAGCTTATTTTTTATTAAAAGTTTTTTTAGCTTTAAAAATAGCCGGCTTTAGCTTGTTTAAAGTGTTAAAAACGCTGGTTTTTTTTAGCTAGCTATTTTTAAAGCGCAGAGTGTTAAAAATAGTAAAAAAAAAGCTATTTTAAAAAAATAAAAAACAAAAAAATATAAACATAAAAAATAAAAAATAAAAAAACATAAAAATAAAGTATATAATAAATAAAAAAAAATAAAAAATAAAAAATAAAAAAACGTAAATATAAAAAATAAAAAATAAAAAAATATAACTTTTTAACTGCTTAACTGCAACTGCTATAAACTGCCGCTATAATATATTAAATAAACTATAATATATTTATTTTATTATAATATATTTATTTATTTTATTATAATATATTTATTTTATTACGCTATATTAAATTTAATATTATATGCTAAATTTTATATAATATACTAGGTTAACTATTATATATTAAATTAACAGTTAAATTAATTATTAAATAATAAACTAACTAATTAAATTAATTAATAAATTATATAATAAAAGATTTTATTTTTTTAACCGCTAATTTATTTAGGTATAAAGGTATTTAAATATAAAGTTATTAAATTAATTAATAGATTATATAATAAAAAATTCTATTTTTTTAATTATTAATTTATTTAAATATAAAAGTATTTAAATATAAAGCTATTTAAATATAGTTTTTTAATTTAAACTTTTTTTATAAAATAAAATATTAGCAAATATTATAAAAGTTATTAAATTATTAGCGTTTAGCTAAAACGTTATTAACGTTTTTTAAAAGCGGACTATTTGCTTTATAAAACTTTTTTATTAATATAGTATTTTTTAAACTTATTTTATAATAAAAGCATTTTAAATAGCAAAATCGCTATAATATAAACATTATTTTTAAAACTTTAATAAATAACTTTTATTATTTTAAAAAATATATAAAATATTTTAATATAGTATATATAGCGCTAATTTATAAGCTACTGCTTATGCTAGCCGTTTTACGCTTAGCCTGTTAATATTAAAAGCACTTTTTTTAACGTTTACATTAAATATAAAGCTAAAAAACTAATAATTATATATATTATAATTTAATGCTATAATTAAAGCTAAAAATATTTATTAATATTTATAATTATTAGTTTTTTATAACTAATATATTATTTAAATAAAAACAGCAGGCCTTTATAATAAAAATAAAAATAATTAAAGCTATATATAAATATTAATAAAAAAACAGTTTAAAGCTTTAATTAAATACTAATTTTATTTAATAAACCGAAAATTTATTTAGCTATAATTAGTATTTAATTAAAGCTTTAAACTATTTTTTTGCTAATATTTATATATAGTTTTAATTATTTTTATTTTTATTATAAAAGCTTGTTATTTTTGCTTAGGCAATATATTCGTTATAAAAAACTAACGATTATAAATATTATAGTTTAATGCTATAATTAAAGCTATTATAACGGGTTTGACACTTTTATAAAGGCAGGGCTCCGAAATAGTAGGTTTATTTTGTACGAAATTTAAAGCTAGAAAAAAAAAAGAAAAAAGCAAAGTACTGCAGGGTCTGCAGAAGTTGTGTATGTACCCCTTTAGAATTTTGCTGGGCGGTATAGGGCGCGCTAATCGCATTATGTTTTAGTATAGGTCGGTTAATTATAGCGATAATGCTAGTTATAATAAGCTATATTATAGCGTTATTTTATAACTACCCTTTTTTTAAAAAAAAAAAAACTTGTTTATAAGTTAAACTATAGGTTTTTTAATGCTTTTTAGCTAAAAAAAAATAGCTTTAGGTTTTTATAAATTATAATTAAATTTAAGCTTTTATTTTATTATATTATATAACTGCTTTTTTATAACTAATATTAAAATTTTAAGCTTTTATAATAATTTATTTATATATTTTAACGTTGTATTATTTTTTTAGCTTTAGCTTTAGGTTTATTATTATTATTATAAGCTTTTTTAAATTTATTTTTTTTAGCAGCTTTAAGCTAGCTATTTAATTGTATAAAAGGTCCTGCTGCGTTTAAATTAACATTATAAAACTTTTTTAATGTTAATGTATTATTATAGAAATTTTCGGTATAGTACCACTTATTATTTATATTTTAACCCTGCTATTATATTTAATATTATAACTTTTTATAATAATTATAAAAAGTAAAAACTTTATTAACTATAAATTTTTTTATATTATTAAATTTTATAACTTTTTTTATAAAATTTTTAGCTTTTTAGCTTAATAAAAAATTATTTAAATATTTTTATAACCTGTTTATATAGTATAAGTTAGTAGCTTTTTATAAGTTTGGTATTTTTAATATAAAAATATTATTATAGCGATTTATAATTTTAAACCTTTATTTTATTATTAGATAGTCTAGCTTATTTAATAAACGGTTTATTTGCTAAAATTATTTTTTTTTTAAAATAAAAACGTAGTTATTAATATTAAAGTTTAGATTTTTTTTTATTTTATTTATTTATTTAATTATTTGCTTTTATGCCTTAGTTAAATATGCTTTAGCTATATTTATATATTTAGCTAACTTTTTAGCTTTACTTTATATGTTTTTTTTTAAAGCTTTTTTTTTTATAAAAAGTTTTTTTAATTTATTTTTTATAGTATAATTTTTTTAATTAAAGTAAAAAAGTATAAAAAATTTTATTTTTATTTTATATAGCGATAGATCTGTCGATTTATATAGCAGTGCTGCTTAGGCATAGTTTATAGCGGGTATTTTTTTTAATTAATTATTTTAATAATAGCTTATATAAAGTTATAATTGCTAATTAATATATTTATTTATAATTTCTGCCTGGCCGACAGTTTTATAATGTTTTATAAATATTAAAGTGTAGTGTATGCTTATTAGCTTATATAATTTATTTATAAAGGCGGAAATAAATTAAAAATTTTAGTTAAAAATTACGGTTATAAAAAGTTTAAAAATTTAAAAAAGATTTTTATAGTATATTTTTACAGTGTTTTTAATAATAGCTTAGATAGTATAAAAAATAGTTTATGCTTTTTTATTTAAATAATTTATTATTATTAAAGTGTTATTAAATTTATGCTTATTTTTAGGTATTTATTTAAAGTTTATAATTAAATATTTTTAAACTTTGTTAATAATAAATAAAAGTTATAGTTTATTAAAGGTTTTATTTTTTAATATTTTAGCCGGTTTATATTATATATAATTTATAATATAAAAATTATAGTTTTTGCCTAGCTTTAGCTATTAATAGCGCTGCGCTATTAATGTTCGGGTTTTTTGTTTATTTAGGTAGGCTGTTAATATATAAAAATAGGCTTTATTAATAAAATAGGTTTTTAAATAAAAGATATTAAAAATAATTAACTTTTTTTTATATATAATAAGCTTAAAGTCGGTTAGTTTTTATAGTTTTTTTTTTTGTTTTTATGCTTTTTAATAATAAATTTTTATGCTAAGGTCGAGCTGGTTTTTTTTTAATATATATTTAATTAGTTTAAGACCGGATATAATTAACAGCTTTATTTTAAGTTTTAATTTAAATAAAATAAATATTTTAATTAAAAAAATATTAAAAACAGTTTTTAGCTATAATATTGTATTTTAGGTTAGTTAAAATATTATTAGGTATTATTATGCTGTTTTTTTTTTTATTAAATTATTAGGTTTTTTTATTTATAAAATAACGAGTTAATAATAATATTTTCGGTTTTTAATTAATAAGTAATTAAAAAATTATATTTAAAATAAAAGGTGGCCTATTTTATTTGCTGTAGGTTAAAACGTTATTTTTTTTTAAAGGATTTTAAGGCTTTATAGTCGGTAATTATTAAAAACGGGTCGCTTTTTTTATTAATTAATTTGGAACGCTATTTTTTTAATTTTAAAGCGATAGTTAATATTTTTTTATTATAAATTTTATAGTTTAATTTAATATTATATATAATTTTTAAATAATATACGACTAGGTGTTATATGTTATTATGTAATTATAATAATATACCGGCAGCTATTTTATTAAAAACATTTGTTTTTATTTTAATAAATAGATTATAATTAAAGTGTTTTAGTATTAAAATTAATATAAGCTTTATTTTTAATTTTTTAAAAGCTTTTTTATATTTAAAAATTTATTTAAATTATATACTTTTTTTTATTAAATGATTTAAAGGTGCTGCTATTTAATTATACTTTTTTATAAATTTTTAATAAAAATTATAAAATTTTAAAAATAATTAAATTTTTTTAATAGTAGTTAGGGCTTTTTAGTTATAAACTATAATAACTTTTTTTAAATTAACGTATATGCCGTCGGTTTTAATAATATAATTAAAAAATTTAATTTTAATAATATAAAATTTGGATTTTTTAAGGTTAGCTTATAAACTAGCGTTATACAGCCGCTTTAATATTTTTTTTATATATATTTTATATTTTTTTAAATTATTAAAATAAATTAAAATATTGTTTATATAAGCGCTATAAAAATTATTTAAATAGTTGAACAAAGTATTATTAATATATTTTTAAAATATAGCTAGTCTGTTTGCTAGTTTAAAAGAGAGTATATAATAACAGTAAAATCCATATTATGTATAAAATATAATAAAGTTTTTATTTTTTTTTCGCATTTATATTTAATAAAATGCTTATTATATATCGATTTTAATAAAAATTTTTGCTTAAAATATATAAAATAAGGTTTTTTTAATTAAAAGTAAAAAATAGCGGTTTTTTTTAATAGTGCATTTAACTTATAGTAGTCTATATAAAAGTGCAAGCTATTATTAAGTTTTTTTATAAATAAAACAAAAAATACGTATAAAGCATCGTTTAGTTTAATAAATTTTTTGTAAAGGTTTTTTATTAAGTATTTATATATAGCTTTTAATTTGTTTATAGATATTTTATATAAAAAGCTATACTTTAAGTTTTTAGCTGACTTATTTTTATTAAAGTCGATCTTATAGTCTATTTTAAGCCGGTAGGATAATAATATATTTAAGTCGACTTTGTTAAAAGTTTTAAAAAGGTCGTAGTATTTAGCAGGTATAAAATTTATTGCTGCCTGCTTTAACTTTTTATTTTTTTTTTTAAAAAAGTTATTTAAATTTAACTTTTTTTTTTATTTTTAATTAGTTTATCGACTTTATAAAAAGTGGTAGCTTTAACTTTTTTATACGTTTTATTTTAATTTAAATATATATTAAAAGCTATAGTGCTAACGGACACGATTTTAATCGGTTTTTTTTTATATTACTTTATTTTATTATGCCGTAAACGGTATAGTCTTTAGTTATTATTATAATGCTATTATACCGAAATGCTTTTATTAGCTTTAATTTATTTTGCCTTTTTTATAGCTTTATAACGCTATTAATGTTTTTTTATATAAGTGGAAGTTAGGGTTAAAATTAATAAAAGCGGTTATTTATTAAAGTTTTACCGTATTTTAGCTATATTTTTAGCTATAAAGTTTTTTTTTCATGCTGTAAATATTTTTAATATTAAAGTTTTTACCGCTTTTTTTTATAACTTTTTATAGTTTAATTTTTTATTAAATTATTAGTTTTTTTAATCGGCATTTAATTAGTAAAAAAGGTATTATAGTTTTTTAGCATTTTTTATATTAAAAAGGCGTTTTAGTTTTTAAAAAAAAAGGGTATTTAGAAATATTAACCGGTGTTTTTAATAGTCGGATAAAATATTATGCTTTATAAACTAAATTTTTTTTAAAATAACGTTATATTATATTTTTAAAATAAATACAGATATTTATTAAAATTTATAATAATAAATCGTTAAATTTATTATTATTATATTAGCGATTTTTTATTTATTTTTTTTATTATATTTTATTATAAATAAAAATATAAAAGCTAGGGCTATGCGAGGGCATAATTATTATTTTATAAGCTTAATAAATCGGGTGCTTATATATATATAAACACCGGCTTTTATATTATTAAAAGCATTATAAGTCGTTAAAAATAATTTATTATTATTTAATATATAAGTGTATAATAAAGCGGGACCGCTAAAGTATTTAGCGGTTTAATTATTATTTTTTTTTATATATGCTATTATAATAAAGTTTTTAAAAAAAAGTCGATTTTCTTTAAAATTAATTTTTTTTTTAATTTTTTAGCTTTTTTTTAACTTATAGGCTTTAATAAAACTTAAAAATAATAGCGGCAATATAAGCTTTACAATTAATTATATTAATTTTTAAACAGCAGTCTTTAATAATATAGCCTAGCTATTAGCAATTAAAGCATTTGCTTTTTATAATTAATTATTATATTTTTTTAAAAGTTAGGCACAGCTGTTTGTTTTATGCTAGCAAAAAAAAACTGCGTTTAATAAAGTTTCGATTAATAAAAGCGGTTTAAAAAGCGCTAGTTAACTTTAACGGTTTAAAAAAGTTAATTGCTTTTTTAGCTTTTTAAATTTTATTTTTTTTTTATTTTTAATGCTAAAATAATAAATAATTTTAATGCAGTATTAAAAATATTTTTTAAAAATAACGTCATTTTTTAAATATTTTAATATAGTTTTATTATATAAATAAATAAATAGTTTATTTTTTAAATTTTTTTTTATTTGTTTTTAGCTAAGCAGATTTTACCGGTTAAACGGACAAATTAATTTTTAAACTTAAAAAATTAATTAATTATTATTTTTTAGTTTTTTATATCTAATATATAATAATTAGCTTTTAATTTTTCGACTGCGTTAATATTATAGTACTGCTTTTATAAATATTTAAATAGATCGTTTAACGTTATAATTATATTAAAGTGTATATTTTTTAAATAAAGCTGCAAATTAAAAGCAGCTTTGCTTTTTAATTTAGATTTAATTTTAATAAGTTTGGCTATATTATTATAAAACTAGTTATTATTAATAAAAAGCCGATTTTTTATATTATAATATTATATTTTAAATTTAATTTTTTTTTTTTTTTTATAAAATGTAGTTATAAATATTTTAACGGACTTATAAGTACCCCTTTTAATATGTTTAAATTTAGGTATAGCTTTGCGTTAGGCGAATAAATTAGCTATTAATTAGTTAGAAATATTTAATTGTTTTTAAAGTTAATTTTATTTTTTAGTAACAGTTTTTACTTTATTAAGTATATAATTAAGTTTATTTTTTTAAGCTAAAAATTATGCTTAGCTTTATTATTAATTTAAAAGGTATTAAAATTAAAGTTGCTAAAATAAAAGTTAAAAAATTTTTAATTTTTTAAAATAACTTATTATTATGCACTTACTTTTTTAAAGTTATTAATTTTTTACTATTATATTTATTTTTTAAATATTAAGTTTATAATTTTATAGCTTTTAATATTATATAAAAAATATTTTTATTAAATAATATTGCTAAACTAAAAGTTAATTTTATATAAAAGCTTATAAAAATTTAAAGCTTATTAATAATATATAATAAATAATATAATATATAGCGTAAACTTTATATAATAAGCATTAAAATAAACAAATAGCTAATTAAACGCGTTTTTATTTATTAATTTATTAAAGTTAAAAAATAGTTTAATAGCTTTTTTAAACAGTGCTTTAAAAAAAAAAGCAGGTTGGTTTTTTTTTAAATATAACGTTGCAAATTTAAAAACTAATTTAAACATAATATTACAGACGTTATTAAAAATATTTTAATATTTTTTTTAATTAAATTTAGCTAAATTTATTTTTTTTTAATATTTTTTTATTATTTTTATAAAAACACTAATATTTAATTTTTTATTTTTATTATTTAATATAGCTATAAATTTAAGCGGTCGTTAAATATATATTAAAAAAAAAATCGTTATTACGCTAATAATTAAGGTGTTTTATCTACATACAGCAAGCTTTTTTTAAAATCTGCGGTTATAAATTAAACTTATTTTTTAGCAGTTATTTTAAAAACCGCTTGCTTATTAGCCGTTTATACTATTATATTCGATATTTAAAATTTAGCATAAAATAAAAAAATATTTAAAAAGGCAGTTCTAATGCTTTAAAAACGTTAAGCTTTAGATTATAATAGGTTTAACACTTTTATAAAAACAAAGCTTTAAAATAATAAGTCTAGTTTATATAAAATTTAAAGCTAAAAAAAAAAAAAAAAAAGCAAAATACTGCAAAGTTTATAAAAGTTATATATATACTTTTTTAAAATTTTGCCAGGCGGTGTAAAGCGCGCTAGTCGCATTACGTTTTAGTATAAGTCGGTTAATTGCGGCGATAATGCTGGTTATAATAAGCCATATCGTGGCGTTATCTTATAACTGCTACAAAATAAAAAGCAGTTTTTTTAAAAATAAAAGATTTTATTAGGCGGTATAAGCTTGCGCTAGTTGCTTTAAGCTTAGCCTATTAATATTAAAAGCACTTTTTTAATGTTTACTATAAAATAAAAAATAATTACTTTAAAAATAAAAAAAAAAAGCTTTTTTATTATATAATATGCTAATAATAATTTTAAAAAAAAAAGTTTATATAAACTTTATTAAACTTAGCGCACAAGCTATTATATTTTAATTATTAGCTATATTATTTAAAAATTAAAAAATATTTTAGCTGCAGTTAATAACTTAATTTATATACCGCTTTTGCTAATAATATTATATTTTTTATAAACTTTTTTAAAATTAATCGACTTTTAAAAATAAGCTATATTAATATAGTTTTATTTGCTTTTTTTAATTTAATATTTCGCCACTAACTATTACTTTTTTTTATAACCGTTTATTTTTTATATAATTATATATATATTTTTACTAATATAATAATATTTTTTTAATAATTATTTCGGCTATAATATATTTATAATAAAATAGCAAAGCTATATTTATATTATATATACTAATAAAATTTATTATTTTAAAATTAAACTATTATTTAATTAAATATTATATATGCTATTTTATTATATATTATAGCTAAAATTAGCTTTACGTTAAAATAGTATATAAAAAGTATTAGCAAAGCGGTTATAAAATAAATTAATATTAACTAAATAAAATAAAACTTTATTATTATTAAATCGCTAATATGTTAGCTATAACTGCTTTAGAATGCAGTACGTAGATATTTGTATGTAGACGGACATAATAAACTAGAGGCCCTTTTAAACCAGGTGCAAAGAGAGCCTTCGTTTTTAAAAGCCAACTTTAAAATAGCTAGTATAAGCGCTAGACCCGACCAACCAATTTTTATTAACCGCAACTTTAACACACTAGATAGACTGCACTCTGCGTTAATAAGCTAAGCTTAAAGCGGCTAGCGCATAATATACACCGCTTAGCAAAATTTTTTATTTTTTTAAGTCTGCTATTATAACTGTTTATTTAAAAAGTCTGCTATATATATTAATATATTAAAGTAATAAATAATAATAATAAAGTTTTATTTTATTTAGTTAATATTAATTTATTTTATAACCGCTTTATTAGCACTTTTTATATATTATTTTATTATAAAGCTAATTTTAGCTATAATATATAATAAAATAGCATATATAATATTTAATTAAACGGTAGTTTAATTTTAAAATAATAAATTTTATTAGTATATATAATATAAATATAGTCTTGCTATTTTATTATAAATATATTATAAAACCTTATTATTAAATATATAAGCTAATACTAATAATATTTTTAGCGCTAAACTAGCATTTTTTTATTTTTAATTTTTTAAACGTTTTTTTACTATTGCTAATTAAATTTGTGCAATAAAAAGGCAATAGCAAATACTATAATAATAATGTAAAAAAGCAGATATTATAGGCTAAAAGTTTATTTATTAATTATAATTTTTAAACGCCGTTATTTAAGCATCTTTTTATATAAAAAAAAAGCGGCTATATTTACTTTATTATTTTTATTTTAATAAACGTAAAAAAGTAAAAAAAATTAATATAGCGAAAATATATTTATATTAATTAAAATTAATTATTAGCTTAAAAAAAACCTATTTTAGTTATATAAAAAATTTATATATTTTATTAAATTTTTTAAATTTTTAATTATATTAAATATATTTATCTGTTTTATTAAAGCATAAAAGAAATTTTTTTTATAAGCTTTAGCTACTATTTTATTTAAATTATAAATAAAATTAAAATATAGTCCGGCCCGGTGCTTATTATATAATGCGCTTTTAATATTATAAAATATATTATCTGCTATATATTTTTAATTATAGTTTTAATATATTATTTTAATTTTATTTTTATTTAAATATAAACTTATAGTTAGCGTTTGCTATAATATTTTTATTTAATTATTATTATTTTAATATATAAAAACTGCAGATTATAATTTATTTTATAACTGCTTTATTAAAACTTTTTATATATTATTTTATTATAAAATCAATTTTATAGTTTATTATTAGCAATTTTAAAATAGCTGTTTATAATATTAATTAATTTAAAATATATAATAATATTATTATAAAACCTTTTTATTATTAAGCGCTAGTACTAATAATATTTTTAGCGCTAAACTAATATTTTTTTATTTTTAATTTTTTAAACGTTTTTTTACTGCTATTAATTAAATTTATAAAATAAAAAAGCATTATTAGTTTATATAAAAATGTAGATATAAATAATTTTTTATATTAAAATTTTAATTATAATTTAGTTGTTTTTAAACCTAGCGTTGCTTTTATTAATATTATATAAAGCATATAGTTTATTTTTTATATATAATAGCTTTTTATATATATAATAATATTATATTAGCTTAATATTTTAAATTATTATATTTTTTAACTAGCGATTTTTATAAAAATTTAAAATATAAAAAAACTGCTAACTATATTTATTATATAGCCGCTATAAAACTTTAATAAATATACTTTATATAATAAAAATATTATTATATTTATAAAAAAATATATATAATTATATAAAAAACAGGCGGTTATAAAAAAAAAATAATAATTAATAGCAAAATAGTTAGCGGTAAAATATCGAATTATTAAAAATAGCTAAGGTATTTATTAATTTTTAAATAATATAGCTTTTATATTTAAATATTTTTTTTTGCTTGTTTTTATTTTTAATTAAATTAATAATTAAAATATAATGGCCTGCACACTAAATTTAATAAAGTCGGCGTAAGCTTTTTTTTAAATAAAAAAGCTTTTTTTTTTTTTATTTTTAAAATAATTACTTTTTATTTTATAGTTTTAATTATAGCATTAAATTATAATATTTATAATTATTAGTTTTTTAGCCCTATGCTTAATATAAATATTAAAAAAATGCGCTTTATATTAATAGGCTAATTTTAAAATAATTAGCATATAATATATAGCGTTTAATAAAATCTTTTATTTTTTTAAATTTATTATTATAATTTAATTAAAAAATCTATTATATATATTAATATATTAAAATTATAAATAATAATAATAAAATTTTATTTTATTTAATTAATATTAATTTATTTTATAACCGCTTTATTAGCATTTTTTATATACTATTTTACCGTAAAGCTAATTTTAGCTATAATATATAATAAAACAGCATATATAATATTTAATTAAACAGTAATTTAATTTTAAAATAATAAATTTTATTAATATATATAATATAAATATAGCCCCGCTATTTTATTATAAATATATTATAAAATTTTATTATTAAGTATATAAGCTAATATTATAATATTTTTAGCATTAAACCAATATTTTTTTATTTTTAATTTTTTAAACGTTTTTTTATTATTGCCGATTAATTAAAAGTTAATTTTAAAAAAATTTATAAAAAATACGACATTATTAATAAAAGCGCTATATAAATTAAGTTATTAATTATAATTAAAATATTTTTTAATTTTTAAATTATATAGCTTTTATATTTAAATACTTTTTTTTGCTTATTTTTATTTTTAATTAAATCGATAATTAAAATATAATAGCCTACACGCCGACTTTTTTTTTTTTACTTTTAAAGCAACTGTTTTTTAGTTTATAGCAAGCGTTAAAAAATGCTTTTAATATTAATAAGCTAAGCTTAAAGCGGCTAGCATATAATGTATACCGTTTAATAAAATTTTTTACCTTTTTAAATTTGCTATTATAATTATTTATTTAAAAAGTCTGCTATATATATTAATATATTAAAATTATAAATAATAATAATAAAGTTTTATTTTATTTAATTAATATTAATTTATTTTATAACCGCTTTATTAATATTTTTTATATATTATTTTAGTATAAAACTAATTTTAGCTATAATATATAATAAAATAGCATATATAATATTTAATTAAATAATAGTTTAATTTTAAAATAATAAATTTTATTAGTATATATAATGTAAATATAGCCCCGTTATTTTATTATAAATATATTATAGCTAAAATAATTATTAAAAAAATACTGTTATATTAATAAAAAAATATATATAATTATATAAAAAATAAGCGGTTATAAAAAAAAATAATAATTAGCGGCGGAATATTAAATTAAAAAAAATAAATAAAACTATGCTAATATAGCTTATATTTAAAAGTCGACTAATTTTAAAAAAGTTTATAAAAAATGTGATATTATTAATAAAAGCGCTATATAAATTAAATTATTAATTATAACTAAAATATTTTTTAATTTTTAAATAATATAATTAATAATTAAAATATAATAGCTTATATACTAAATTTAATAAAGTTTATATAAGCTTTTTTTTTTAAAATTAGTATTAGCGTATTATAAAATAAAAAAAGCTTTTTTTTTTTTTATTTTTAAAGTAATTGCTTTTTATTTTATAGCAAGCGTTAAAAAAGTGTTTTTAATATTAACAGGCTAAGCTTAAAGCAATTAGCATAAGTTTATACCGCTTAATAAAATTTTTTACTTTTAAAAAAACTACTTTTTATTTTATAGCTTTAACTATAGCATTAAACTATAATATTTATAATTATTAGTTTTTTATAACTAATATATTATTTAAATAAAAATAGTAAGCCTTTATAATAAAAATAAAAATAATTAAAACTATATATACATATTAATAAAAAAATAATTTAAAGCTTAAACTAAATATTAATTATAGCTAAATAAATTTTTAGTTTATTAAATAAAATTAATATTTAATAAAAGCTTTAAACTATTTTTTTGCTAATATTTATATATAGCTTTAATTATTTTTATTTTTATTATAAAGGCCTGCTATTTTTGCTTAAGCAATATATTAGTTATAAAAAATTAATAATTATAAATATTAATAAATATTTTTAGCTTTAATTATAATATTAAATTATAATATATATAATTATTAGT
>MU392236.1:0-14183 GCA_022578495.1 Nemania sp. NC0429
TTAAAAAACATCGGTTTACCACTTCCTTTTTTTGTTTTGGTTTGTTGCTCGACCTTGTGTGGTTGTTTTTTTTTTTTTTTTGTTGTTTTTTTTTTTTTTGCCCCCCCCCCCCCCCCCCCCCCCTCCCTGATTTACGCTGACTGCTGAGTTACAAGTATATGATATATCCTGATCGATGCTCTCATAATGAAGGCTAGGCTGGTTAATGTCAACCATTCCGCAGTCTTGGCGGATATTAAATACAAGAATTTGTCCCAAGCACAGGCAGATGGCTCCCTGGAAGCACATTTCAACACATCATTCCATACCGATACCGAAGCCCCTGATCTCCCGACCATACCATCCGAGAGACCCTATTTATTCAAGAGATGGCTCCCCCTGATTCTACGCTCGCGCGGGCTTGAGACCGGGGACAGTCAAGTTGTCACCTTTTCGCTTGCACAAGCCCGATTGCTCCTCCAAGTAGCCGAGGCATCCCTGCCAGCCGGCTCGATCAATCGAATATATCAAGAGGAAGTCAACGAAGAGATAGCACCAGCATTCACGACCCTGACCTTTCCTCCAGAGGGCTTGTTCATGAGACTCGATGCCTGTTCCGCCAAGGACGGGGTGCAAAAGATACCCAGGACCCCCGCGCTGCGCTCCGTTGAGCAGATTCTGCTGCTCCTGTTGACATCACGTCGAGCCCGCAACGCCCTGTCCAATGCTCTCGAGGGTGACGCCGATACATTTGAGCTATTCTTCACGCCGTGGAATGATCGTATGCGACCGGATAGAGAATACCGTGTCTTCTGCCCGCCTTTCCGCTCGCCGGATTCGCTGCGCATCTCGGCTATTAGTCAGTATAGATGGCATAGACAGTGGCTTTTCCACCTCGCATCTGACGAGCTGCGGAGCCAGGCGGTGGAAAAGATTGCCAAGGGCAGCGATGAGATCCGGAAGCAGATCGCGGCAGAACTAGATGTTGAAGATGAGATGGACAGCTTGCTGATGCGACAAGGGCTCACGTTCGACGTGTTCTTCGACGAAGAGCGTGATCTTGTCCAGCTGGTCGAGTTGAACGTTTTCGGTGTCAGATCAGCGTGTGGCAGCTGTCTTTTTCATTGGATTAGGGACAGAGAAACGCTCGAGGGCAATGGAGATTACGAAGATGTAGAGTTCAGGGTAACCTATCAGGAGGCCGACAACTACAAGAGGTTGTCGTCGGCACCGACCGAATAGAATGGAGAGGAACAAAGTTGCTGAGATGATATAAAAAATACATTATGTGGTCAACGTATTGGCATCGTCGCAACCTGACAGTCAGCTTCCTCAGATATACCCTGTAGCACTAATTGCTGTAAACTGTGTCTATCCGAGTCTTGGAGGGACTTGGGATATGCAGATAGTGGCATCTCTCAACATGCATTGTGAGGAATCCGCTGGCAGAGCTACAAAGTATCCCTATCCTATCGCGTTGCCATCGTATGCAGCACTGCTTGTGTTTTCTTGTCTTTCTTTTAATATGGGTTGCCCTCGTACAAGAAATGATGAATCATGTCAGGTGATTGCTATAATCCTGAGGAAAAACATCTCAACAAAATGCAGATACCCTAGATACTTCGTAGTGTACTTCAGTAGCAGCAATGCAACGCTGAGGGACGGAGATAGATCGGCAACCACTAGAAGTATTTTGTATCTTTGTACCGGTAAAAAGGGAAAGATCCCAATTAGGAAACCCAGCATCTTATCGAAATGGAACATGATTCGCTCAAGTTAGCAGCCGATCCACTAATCTAACCCGATGTGGTGTAGAAGCGTATTGCGTGATCCTCGCTGCTCAATGCGAGATTTGGAGCCGGGTTTTTCAGTTTTCAGTTTTCAGCCTCTACCGAGTCTACTTCGTACCTCCTGCCACAATGCTACATGACTAACACTAGATCCCGCGTGGCCACATCGCCAACCCGCCCGAGCGGATGCTGACTTCGCCGACCGACACCCGCTTGCCGACACTGGTCTGTCTTGCGCCATCGCAGTCTGCGAATAACACAATGGCCATCGTCTGAGTCTGGGCCTATCATCTGGGGTAGAGGAAGGCGACAAGTGGCGTTTTTTCATTTTTAATTGATTTTTGATTTGATTTTTTACTCTTATCAATCGCATGAATTCACGCCGTGTATGAATTTATGCCCATGTTGTCATATTCAGCTTAATCCTCCTATATACGTCTTCTATTGTCTATCTGGGTTGGTGTGTCTCCGCGTTCGGTCTTTTCTGATCTGGTGTCATTTTATCGCGCGGGCCACGGTGCAATCGTCCTACCTTAGCCCCTCCTTCTGTGGCGTCCCCCGAAAAGTGTGAACATGTCGCCGACACAACCCGGGAGTGCTGGTGTCCTCGCCAGCCAGGTGACGGTGCCAGAATCCCAGACGAAGCGTGTCGAATTCACCAGGCAGTCGGCGACCCTTCCCTTCGGCCAGCCTGTTCCGCTGTCCTCCATCTACGGTCCTACTTATGTGACTGGCCAGCTGCTCGTCCAGCAGATAGCCTATGCCTTGTCCGACAAGATCTTCTCTTACTCCCCAGAGACCTTCGACTTGGATGCAGCCGTGAAGGACTGGTCTGCACGGCAGGAGAAGAACATCCATGGCTATGCAACTGCTGTGCTGCCTCTCCAGACTCGGACCGGAGCCGGCGCCTTTGCTCTTGGATACATCTTCTCCAAGGACTTTGACTTGACGAAGCGCCATATACCACAGACTCTCTTAGCACCCTCGCTGAGTTTGCGCCACCTGCGGTCTGCTCTGGATCAATTGTCTCTGCTTTACGGCGTCGCGAGCCCCTTCGTTGC
Source organism: Nemania sp. NC0429 (assembly GCA_022578495.1). NCBI lineage: Eukaryota > Fungi > Ascomycota > Sordariomycetes > Xylariales > Xylariaceae > Nemania > Nemania sp. NC0429. Next base: position 2,831 of record MU392236.1, read on the forward strand.
GCATGTGGCGGCCGCTGACTACGCCGCAAACAGTGGCCTTGTTGCTGACTATGGCAGCGCTCTGCAAATAGCCGAGGAATTGGGCCTGGGTCTGGTGTCGAGCGCATCCGCCTACGAGTCTCAGCATATGGCCCTGCTGGCGACCTTGATGGCCAAGATTCTTCCTACGCTACATGTGTATGATGGCGTCCGTACAGCCCGCGAGACTTTGCGGGTCATCGACGTCCTCAGCCAGGCCGGCGTCGCTAGCATCTTCGGCAAGTTATCCGAGTCCGTCGACAACCTGAATACGCGCCTGGATAGCGCCGGCAAAGTACTGGAACTTCTGCAGGCCTTCAATGGCGAACTTGGGACTGAATACGAACCTTTTGAATATGTTGGTCACGAATCCCCCGATACCGTTTTTGTGGTTTTTGGTAGTGTGGAGGTCCAGCTTGCCAAGCAGGTCATCTTGAAGCTCGCCTCCGACAGCGCCCGAATTGGCGTCGTGAGTGTGAGGATCTACCGCCCATTTATCGAAGAGGCGTTTATCAAGGTCCTGCCGGCATCAGTTCAGAACATCAATGTTTTGGGACAGGTGGCTGACGATGCTGCTGTATCGGATGGCTCTGCCCAATCGGCTTTGTTCTCAGACGTCTTGACTGCCGTCGCTTTCTCTTCTAAATGGGCATCCGCACCAACGGTAGCCGATGTCAAGTATGCGGCCTCAGAAGTCTTGACTCCCACGAGAATCGCAGAAATTCTCTTTTCAGAGGAAGGCAAGGAGACGGCAGAGTCGAGGTTTTCATTGCCTTACTCAGACACGGTTGAGCAGTACATATTTTGGGATACCGACAATTCAAAAGCCCGTCTTGCTCCTACCGTGGTTGGTATTCTATTGTCTCAGGACCACAACAACAACGTCTACTTTGGCGAGTCACACGACAATCTAGTCCAGGGTGGTGTTGTGCGATCGGATCTTCGGTCATCACAGAAAAGTATTGATGCCCCTTACCCAGTCGAGGAAGCCGATGTGGTGTTCGTTGGTGATGAGAAGATCTTGAAAGAATTCACCGCCTCAAGGGGCGTAAAGAATAGCGGCAAACTCCTTTTACGATTGTCCAACTTCAAGGGTGAAGAGGTCGAGAAGAGGATCCCTGAAGCTATACGCCAAGACGTACAGAAGAGAAACCTCGCCCTTTATGTCCTGGACACTGGTCTCTCCCCGGCTTTCGAATCCGATGACGACGCTACTCGGTTGCTGGTTGAACTAAGCTTCCTCAAGATTGCAAGACCTGACAGGGATCAAGGCGCTCTCCAAAAGCTGTCTGAGTTGGAAGGCAACCAGGTGAAACTGCAGGAGTGTCACGACGCGTTAGGGCAGTGTCTGAAGCAGATTGAGGCCCCCGAGTCCTGGGCTGAGGTTCTGGCCGACGCCCCAATTGAAGTCAGCAAGACTCTGAAGACCAACAGTTTCGCTCCATTCGACAAGCAAGAAGTAGAACCAGAACTTCAGCTGAGCCGCTGGGAAGCTGCTGCCAAAGGACTTGTTTTCCAGGAGGCTTACACCACGAATATCAATCTCCGACCTGATCAGTCAGTCAAGACCTATACTGTACACGTCAAGGAAAACCGCAGACTCACGCCCACCACCTATGACCGAAATATCTTCCACATCGAGTTCGACCTGGGTGACTCCGGTCTTACTTACAACATCGGAGAGGCTCTTGGCATTCATGCCGAGAACGACCCGAAGATGGTCCTCGAATTCATTGAATCGTACGGTCTTGATGCGGATGATCTCGTGCAAATACCTTCTCGCGAGGACTCGGATGTGGTCGAAACTAGAACCGTATACCAGACCTTAACCCAGGGGATAGATATATTCGGCAAGCCACCGAAGCGTTTCTACGAGGCCCTGGCTGACCATGCCGCCGACGACTTGGAGAAGAAGAAGCTAGCTTCTCTGGGCGCCCAGGAGGGAGCCGAGGAGTTCAAGCGCCGCTCAGAAGTCGATACGGTTACTTTCGCTGACATCCTAGAAGAGTTTAAATCTGCGCGCCCTGGCTTCCCAGAGCTCGTTCGCTTGGTTGGACCTTTGAAACGCCGTGAATACTCCATTGCATCGGCCCAAGCCGTAACGCCCAACATAGTCGCCCTCATGATAGTCGTCGTAGACTGGGTTGACACACAGGGAAGAACCCGCTACGGCCAAGCCACACGGTACTTGAGCCGCTTGCCGGTCGGCACCGCCGTCACCGTTTCTGTGAAGCCTTCAGTCATGAAGCTGCCCATTCGCGACGATGCCCCCCTCATCATGGCTGGTCTGGGCACCGGTCTAGCTCCCTTCCGTGCCTTCGTCCAGTATCGCGCGATGCAGAAGGCGCAGGGCAAAGACATCGGCGCTATCCTGCTGTATCTCGGTTCACGCCACCAGCGCGAGGAGTACCTCTACGGCGAAGAGTGGGAGGCATATCTCGATGCCGGTGTCATCACTCTCCTCGGCGCTGCTTTCTCGCGCGATCAGCCGCACAAGATTTACATCCAGGATCGTATGCGCCAGACCATGAGTGACATTGTCAGCGCGTACATCGAGAAGGAGGGTTCGTTCTATCTGTGCGGCCCCACGTGGCCCGTCCCCGATGTTACGGATGTGTTGAAAGAAGCCATTGCCGCTGAGGCCAAGATGACTCGTCGGAAGGTCGACCCTACGAAGGAGATCGATAGGCTGAAAGAAGATGGCCGTTACGTGCTTGAGGTCTATTAGCGCCGTCTAGGCAATATGTAATGAAGTTACGCTATATATACCTGCATATTCTATATAACTACGATGAGAACATTTCCCCTTGTTATGGCGGAATTATGTCCCCTGAGATCGCAACGACGTAGCTACCGAATGGGGAAGCTGTCTTATAAGCCATGTTAATGTGCATCATTTAAACCCGGGGGCTCCTAGCGGGGTGGGATGTCTGGCCAGCGTTCAGGCTGTTGGGTTGCCTTCCGAATATCTATTGCCAGATCGGGCATTCCACGTGCTTGTCGCCTAATCATCATGCACCTGCGATGCTCCCTACTTACCCGACATTCATGCAGAGCTTTCCAGCACGGAGCTAGGGACGTGCCGGGGAGTTAGGTATCAGTGCTAACCAAATCACATTCGCTAGCCGCTGGTGAAGTCATCTTCGACGCGATACCCTAGCTTCGCCCGGCATACGAGCTTCACATCTCATACAAATTCAGCTCGCAATTGCGTGACCAGCCCATTCCTAAGAACGCAGTTAGCACGTTGTCGACATGAGCTCGAGGGTTAGTAAGCTTGACTTATCCACTGCAACTTTACACGACGTCTGTCGCGATAGGTAGATGAGCACATACAGCTTTCCTATTTCGACTACCTACACACACACCGCCCCGCGAGGAAGAGGATGGAGGGCGCCGCGATGTCATCCGTATCCCGGACGGCGCCAAGCCATGGCGTTATTTTCATATATATGATGCCTTTTTGGGGCGGATCACCTACCTGGCTACTTAGCTATTACTTTATGCGACCGCTCCCCGCACTCACGCGCGGGAGGACGAGGACGTGCAGGAGGGCAATGACGCGAAATTGTGCTGCAAGGCGAATACCTCCCTAGCTCTAAAGAGATTACGAAATGTTGTGACTGTGACTAATATGTCGCAGCCACGCACGCACGCACGCACGCAAGCGATGCTTTCTCATTTCAGGAAGCTCGTCCGCCCGTTCGTCAAGGGGTCTTTGCTGGGGGGGGGAGGAATGAGGGGGTCCGGATGGGTGCAGTAGAGCGATGCGGGAGAGGGAGGTCTTCGGCGCCAGGCGCAGGGCCATGTGAAAAGAATGAATACAAAAGGCGTGCGCTGCCCCGGAGCTCTTACCCCTCGGCCGAACGTTTCTACGCGTTCTCCTCCTTTCAATCGTGTTTGGATAATTCCCCTTCGCAATGAAGCTCCTCCAGGTCTCATCCGCATTCCTCGCGGCTAGCTGCGCAAGTGCCACGGCCATTGAACGCCGCCAGAGTGGCGGCGGCGGGTTCGAGGACGGCCAGCCCATCGATGGTAGCGGCAAGGGAGCTCCCCTACTCGGTATGCACATACACCGCCGTCACCCCTCTCCCACATCACGTCCATAGCATTGGACGCTGACTATTCTGCTCTACTCGCATCGCGCAGGCGGCACGAATCACCAGATCGACCTGCAGAACCCGGACAACCTCGGGCAGCAGGGTACCGACGCGGGCGTGGTGCCGAACCTCAAATGGAGCTTCTCCGACTCGCACACGAGACTGCTGAAGGGGGGCTGGGTGCGCGAGCAGGTGGTCACAGACCTGCCCAGCAGTCGCGACATCGCGAGCGCGCAGCAGCACTTGACCAAGGGCTCGATCCGCGAGCTGCATTGGCACCGCGTCGTACGTGAATAATAATGAAAAACATCCGGCTGATCTCAGCGACATTCTCTCCTTCTCGACGGGGCCAGGCGTGCTGACACGGGTAAAATTATGTGACAGGCTGAATGGGGCTACGTATACGCCGGCTCGATCCTGATTTCAGCCGTCAACGAGGACGGCCAGTTTGAGGTCGCCAAGCTCGAGGTGGGCGACATCTGGTACTTCCCCAAGGGCGCCGGACACACGGTGCAGGGCCTCGAGGACGAGAACGAGTTTCTGCTCGTATTTGATGACGGGAACTTTGACGCCGTCGGGTAAGCCCCCTTTTTTTTCTGTTTCTTAACCCTATACATCATATATATATAGACAGCCCCCCCTTATTTCTCCGAGGATTTCCGTGACTTCGAGATATCCATTCTAGAAAGCCCAGACCCCGACTAACGCTTTTTTCGAAACGAAAAGCACGACCTTCAACGTGGACGACTGGATCTCGCACACGCCCAAGTCGGTGCTGGCCAAGAACTTCGGCATCCCCGAGTCCGTGTTCGGCAGCGTGCCGTCGCCGAACCCGTACATCCTGCCCGCGACGCTCGACCCGCACGACGTGACGGGCGGCGGCGGCCAGCTCCCGAGGAACGCGTCGTACGCGTACTACGCCAAGGACCACGCGCTCGAGAACGTGCCGGGCGAGGGCGGCACGCTGCGCATCGTCGACAGCACCACGTTCCCCGCCGCCAAGACCATCGCCGCCACCGTCGTCACCCTCGCGCCCGGCGGCCTGCGCGAGCTGCACTGGCATCCCAATGTACGTTGCATACGTACACGATTTTCTTATTCCCCACCTGTTCCCTCCCTCTACATAGGCGACAACGTCCGTTCGTCGGCTATTGGTAGATAGATCACGTCGATCGATTTTGCTGACTTGGGATGGGGACTGGATGAAATAGGCAGAGGAGTGGCTGTACTTCCACAAGGGCCAGGCCCGGGCGACTGTCTTCATCGGCAACGCGGCGGCGCGGACGTTCGACTTCCGCGCCGGCGACACGGGCGTGTTCCCCGACAACAGCGGTAAGCCGATTTTGAATCTGTCTTGTCGCGATTATTCGTTTACAAAAACACTCTTTCGCCCCCCGTCTGGGCATTTGCTGACGCGAAAGTTCGTATTCCGAATGACATAGGCCATTACATCGAGAACACCTCGGAGACGGAGGACCTCGTCTGGATCGAGATCTACAAGAGCGACCGCGTCGAGGACATCTCGCTGACGCAGTGGCTGGCCCTCACGCCCGCCGACATCGTCGCCAACACGCTCAAGATCCCGCTCGACGTCGCCGAGGGCCTGGTGAAGGAGAAGCAGTTGCTGATCAAGAACCGGTAGGCGAGGGAGCGTGAGTATTGTTGTCGTGCGATTTTGCTATCTACAGAGAGCACGGACTGAGGATGGCGACTTAGTGCGTCTTATATATGTTGTTGACTACTTGTATTTCTCACGACCCGAGTTGAGATCAAACGTGCCATTATTACGTTTGATTTAGTTAATGACCTGAATATACCCTTCTTGGCAGACTTGATTGGTTCCCTTGGTAATTGATTATTGAAATGGGTAGCATAAATACAAGCAGTATTGCCGGCCTTCTTTTTCACACATACACTCTCTCAGGGACACGGAATTGTTTCGCCAGGAGGGGAATCAATTGGTCTGTCGCAAGGAAGGATTTTCTTCACTCCAGTCCCTCCCCGCCCTGAAGTCGCCATATATATCATCCAGGATATTACGCGAAGACAATTACCATATGATATGTTCCCCAGCCCCAAGCCCGAAGATATCTAACGTGGGAATGGATAAATCTATATCCCCCCAGTCCAGGTTTATTGGGAGTGGCAGCCCACCCACGACCTCCGCCATGTGATTGGTCGTCGGACTTGCCAAAGCCGAAGAGCCCGCCACTGCCCCTTGATGGGTTCGAGATTCCTCGCGTTCACCGTCCGCTTGCTCGGCCGACTTCGCGTAACCCGAAAGCTGAACAAATCGCACGAGGGTGTCCCATACGAAAGAAGCACCGAGCCGATTGGTCGTGACCAGGCCGCCGATCGGCGAGGACGCGCGCGAGAGCTCCTCCAGGCTTATATACCGTAGAATATGAGGGATCGTGTCCACGCCGTTCCGCAGGTCCGGGTGAGCCGGGAGCAGTCGGTATATGTTGTAAGTCTCGATCAGCCCGTGGACGGCGGCGTCGCGACTGGTCGACGGCCTCAGGAAGGACGTTCGGAAGATGAAGACGGCGGCGAAGAACATGATCTCGAAGTAGTATCGCGGGTAGCACAGGGGCATGCTCACGTGGCCCTGCTGTCCCTCGTCGGCCAGAGCTTCCGTGATCATTGCTTTCGCATTGTCGATTAGGCGAGAAGCGGCTTCCGATCCCTGAATGATGAGCGGATGTATGTCGACTGGATGCCGAGATGCCGTCTCCTCGGCTTCCGCCAGGATTCTCACCATAGCCGCCGCATTGAGATTCAGTTTTGCATATTGCAGTAGGATATCGATGTCGGTGCTCCATTCGTCCGAGTACGTCTCTTTGACCCTATCAAGGGAGCTGTCGAACGTCTCGACGAGGGAGAGGTGTGCGGAAGAGCTGTCGACCTCTTCTAATACTCGACTGTAATTGCAAATAAGGTCGTACAAAGCGAACTTGGGCATCAAACCAGGGACTAAGCAATCCTTCACCTTCTCTATGGCCTTGCGACTATATTTTAGGTGAAGACTGCAACACAAGGGCGGCAACAGGCCCAGAAACGAAGCTTCTCTGCAGAGTATCTCAGTATGGACATGACGGCCTGAACGATGGTGAGGATGAGGATGATGAGGTGGTCATGGCCGTACTGTGTACTAATGGCGAAACATGCTAACCACGTCAGCCTGCGAGTCTGCACGCTGACCTCGCCGTGTCCCCGCATGAGCCCCAATGCATTCGATCGCGTCTCGATGGTCTCCGGTGGTGTGGCCTTGTCCAGGTCCAGCCGCATACAGGCGCCGACGGCAAGGCCGATGTAGTTCCAGGTAGGACTCGACCATTCCGGCCGTTTTGCCATCGGCCAGAGACACAGCAGGAGAAGCGCGTGGATCTCGTGGACCGACTGGATTGCCGTGTTCGAGAACGGCCGCAGGAGCTCCTCGTGTTCGGGAACGAGCCGCTCGTATAAGCCGCTGTGCTGCGGATGAAATCGACAGGCGAGCAAGACAATCGTCCAGAACAGCAGCGGGGATGCCTTATGGAAGTACGCCAGTGACTCGACGGGCTGGATGAAATGAGCATGGACGTGGTACTGGTATCCGAAGCTTCATCGAGATCAGCGGCCGCGAGTTTGCAGCGAGGATAGGGAGTGGGCAGGTATATACGAATATATACCTACTATTGCATCAATTCGATTATCGTTCCTGGCGGAAGGATGATGCTTCCAATGGAAAAGTCCGAGAGCGACTCCGCGCCGCTCGTATAAAATAACGGGGCGTTGGAAATTAACCGTTCCCGCAATCTGCGAGTCGCTGATGCTTTTTCTCCATCAAAGACCGCAGGCGGCGTGCGCAGTTGGTGAAGCTCCTTGGTCAGGTTTGCGGTGAGCCTGGTCTCGTCATCCTGTCAGCCACCGTGACGAGTAGGGCACCAAGGGGCGATTGGAAGTAGAATTACTTTCGTGTGAGTATCCTCTTGAAATTCTTGTCAAATCGACACTCCAGTTGATTCTTGCTACACCTGGTACAGGGCGTGTTGGCCGGCTTTCTACGGGCATCACAGCCCACCTTGGCCTGCCGACAGGAAGTGCACGATCTCGGAGTTCCAGCCATTGGGTCATATCTAGACGAAAGCCTTTTTCATGTGGTGCCGTGTACCAAGAACGCAGATGTGTACTTCAGCAAGAGAGGCAGTTAACCGTGGGCCATAGCTTTAATTTGAACCGCTGAAAGGCGGGTTGCTATGGGCAAGACCGGGCTCGCCGCAGCTTTGTATGAGCTTGCTGTCGACCTTGGCAGCCGGGATCTAGACTAGGGCACGGGCCTGGCCTGGTCGCTCTCGGAAGAGGCGGGATTCACTCACGGATAGACAGCCGATTGGACGGTTGAAAAGATTCTAACCCAATGTGTTACTTGTTAAATCCTCGTAGGTACTAGCCATCATTGTGAAGCGGCTCTGATGGGTGGCTGTGTCTCCCTAGTTGTTGCGCTCTTCAGTGCGTCGCTGTATGTTATTTGGAATACCTAGCAGAAGATAGCACGCAGACCTCCGACTTACCGATATTATCTACTCTTCGTACGCCAGATTAATCCCGAGACGAGGCCGCTAAGGTGCTTATGCAATGCCGGCGTCATGCCTCCGCTCCGCTTGTCAACACGGCATCGCCAGGCAATCCCTCGTTATCTTCTCAGATAACATCAATGGTTAGAGAACATCATGTCGCCGCCAAGCCAATTTCACCACCTTTATGTTCCTAGATTGACGTTATTGATTTCTTCCGCATCGGTCTATCTGCGTAGTATAAGTCCTCGGAGAGCCATCTGCATCGCCAACTCTTCTACTAACAATAATCCACTCGTAGGGTATCGATCGCGGGTTTGAATGGTGAAACTGTGACATCTGCACCCCCAATAGTTGGTATATAGCCACCTTCACTATACAGCTGGCACCACTCTGCAGCTCTAGTGTATTCAATCGATATCCGCAGCCAAGAGCCCATGTCCACCCCCCCATTGATCTCGATAATGCCCCTCGGCCGGAGGATTCAGAATCCACTGTGAGCCGCCGATAGACATGGTTTGCGAGTAAACTGGTAGTATTCCATGAAAAGTAACACCGTTTTCACCAGTTGGAGAGTAAACACTTCAGGCGCGTCCACCGTTAGTATCTTCTTCGCTAATGTGTAATTACGACGGCTTTGAGGGTACGTGAACGTGAACGCGGGCCTAGGCATAAATTGCAATACTGGAGCAAGTCCGCGCCGCGCAACAACACGGGATTTTGGGTTACTCACACGGTATGAGATTGTATTGGGCGGCTTTCAGCCAGCCGACGGTCTGCACGATGGCGTCTGGCGACATATCCTTTGGCTGGTGGACTGACTGCAGCCTAGAGACGGCCGAATACCAGCTCACCGGCGTCCAAATTCCTCGGGCATACGGGCGGCCGTGCTCGCTGATCACAAGGGCGATGTTGATCCTCTGGGCCGTCTCGCTATTCCTGGCCGCGAAGGCGTAGGTCAGAGCCACGCCAGTGAGGACCAGTGACAGGATCCTGAGGACGAGGGAGAGATAGTAGAGGCCCCTGCAGAGCTTGGCAAGGTTTCCCGTGCGGAACCGGGCCCAGTTCCGCATCGACATGGCGAAGCCGGGCTCAATCACCAGAAGAAGGGCGAATATACTCGCAGCGTAGCCTATGTAGACGTGGTCGACGATGAAATGGCGCGGGTGCCCGGCGAGTGAATGCGTTTTCCCGTCGGCAGTGAATCGGAATGCCGTGGCGGAATCTGTGTGCTTCAGCCATGAGACCGCGCCACTGGAAGTGCAAATTTGAATCGCTGAAGCGAAAATGAGAAGGATGGAGCATGTCGCGAGTGCAACCTTTATTTTGGAGGGCCCACGAGGCCCTACTGGGCTATCCATCGTGTAAGACATAATGCCGGTCGATCGGGGTGCTTTGACGGGAACTTTACAAGACACAACGACGTGGTAAAATGACATGGCATATTCATCACCTTTTATAGAAAATTCACGGCCATTTAAACTTCCTTCTAAACTTTTATGACCGATACAACCAGGAACCATGGTTTTGAGTTTCATCAGCCTGCACCTAGAGGTGATAATCATCGTCAAGCGTCTGTATAGCAGTTAATTGATATGAAGGATGTAGAAGCTGCACAAGACGCAAGCGACTGGGGCGCCGTTGTATCAAGAAAATCGAATTAGAAAGGTCCCTGATTCAACCAACGGCTAGGAAGATTTAGGGGTCGAAGGGACGGGCCGGCGAGGATCTACAGTACACTAGATCCTCGGGAAACACTAATCACAGGCTTTAGATCTTGGCTCCCACGTGGCGGTGCCAAGCAAACCTTACTTCGATTCAGAGCACAGGTGCATCTACCTATTGGAACGCACAAGAACAGTTGTGGCGCATTAAGAAGACCTATATGATTACCTAGTGATAGCAGTTTCAATCTTACTGATATGTGCTATGGGATTGGGAAAGCACTGAAGCTGAAGTGACAATCAAAATCACCTCAACACTCCCCGCGTTGAGCATGGGAAGTATATCGAAAGGGGAACAGACAAACCTTATCAAAAGATCGCTAACGCAGATGAGCAGACTCCTGTGACCCCTTATGCTATAACTACTTTACGAACCTAGGGCGACACATGTAAATGCGCTGCTTAACTATATGTATCACTGCAAGTGTCAAGACTGCACGCCCTTGATCGGTTTTTCCATTGCGGATAACACGCCGGGGCGCGCCACGCTATTTCGCACATTGAGGACCTCAGTAATGTTAGCAGATTGAAAAGTGAGAAGTCCTGTACAGCTATGGGATTATGGAAATGCATTCTTTCTCCCAGCGCGACATGATTGATACTCCTAGCTGCCGCCCATTGCAACTTTGAGTGAGCCTCGCTCCGGAATTCCCCACGAATTCCCATGACCCAGCCATGTTAGACATGCCCTCGTGTGTGTATACCACTGTTTAACATACCGCTGCTCTGCCCATATTATATCGTTCAAGCCACATTGGCCAACAGAGTGCCTACCTTAAGCATAACCTTAGTTCTTCACCAGGTACTTTCACATGAACACGGGGCCATAACAGGCAGCAAAAATTCTAAAGCAATGTGGGGGGGGGGGGGGGGGGGGGGGAAAGGCAAAAAGTTTTAAATATAGAAATTATAAAAACTTATGCCGTACGAAGTGCTATGTGCGCATCGCGCTCGC
>MU392236.1:14193-198057 GCA_022578495.1 Nemania sp. NC0429
CACCCCCCCCCCCACCCCCCCCCCCCCCCCCCCCCCAACCCCCCCCCCCCCCCCCCCCCCCCCCCCCGGCCGCGCCCCCAATAGACGCAAGGGAATAAGTTTTAAAAATCGCAATTATATTTCCGTAAGCCGGACGAAGAGCTCTGTGCGCAACGCTCGCTCGCTTCCTTTAGCGAATACATCAAACTAGCTACTCGTCGCCAGATTTCCGTCGCCATATATATCCTCTGATGTCGTCCTGATACCCGTACAGCCTCTCAACGAGTCGGCCGGCGGTAACCCACTGTTCGTCGTCGTCAAAGTGTTCGAGGCCGTTCCGCGCATACACGAGCACCCTGCGCGTCACCCCGGCGAAGCGCTCCATGCGACCGAGCTCCCAGTCATCGGTGTTGCGGCGGAGGTCTTTCATCTGGTCTTCTACGTCGCCGAATCGGTGCTGGATCTCTCGCAGGAGGCGCTGTTGATAAGTTGGGTGTCTCCGAGATTCCCGAGGTGGCCGGTAAGACATCTTGTGTTGAAAGTTTGTTCCCGGATGGGATACGCTTATGCTGATTCACCGGATGGTGGCGGCTTACTGGCGTAAGCGGTAGGCTAGCAGAGTTGAATGTGTTAGGCGGCACTCAGCTGCTGGGTAATCAAGAGGTAGACATATCGAAGAGTGCGGTAGGTAGATTGATTGTCCCCAAGTCGGGATGAAAGTCTTTTTCCCCAACAATAACCTTACACTATGATTCTACGATGCCTTGCATCCTTGCGTCTCAAATATAGATCAAGGCATTTCTGGGTTCAGGGCCAGAAGGATAGAAGACAATGACACACGCAGCAGCCCAGGGATAAATATACCCACCCGCTCGACAGTGATTAGCAAGGGAACACGTGCGGCCTATCACAAGGCACTTGATTACCATGACCTGAAATAGAAGAGTGATACAGACAGGGATGAGCGCCGTCATATAAATGAGCAAGTGTTACATGTCCCGGGCGTCGCCCATGTGGTATAGCCCCGCTATTCCAAGTTTCGGTCTTGACAGTAAGGGAACTCAAGTGGCACGCATCCTTGAGAGCATGATACCTCGCGAGCAACCTTGAATTTGTGGCATAAATTAGCTGTCAACGATTCTCAGCGCAGGCATCGATATCTCACGGAAGTAATCGCACCGTCGAGATTCTCTGAAAGGTTAGAACCACCGTCAACGTTGAAGCCGATGAGCCGTAGGAAGAAATAACATAGACATCTCTCTGCGAGACTGAGGATGGTTGGTTGACGATAAAAATCACCCTAATAGACCAAGTATGAAATTGATTATCTCAAAGGTATGAGTCATTGTGAACGCCATCACACACACCGCTGGATCGTATCACCCTCCCTACGATGGCCGTCGAGAGAGTTCGCTGTGATACCACAAGCACGAATAAGGGTCATTGCTGTTGTCGCAGTATTTGATGCCATGTAGAAGTGCGTAGGGCAACTTGAGGAGAATCTTGTTTCGATGGAGCTTCCCGGAGAGCACAAGAAGACACCGTAGAGGACCACCCAGGCTGTCCATCAAATCGTACGATCGTCATCGCCAGAGTTGCACAATCAAGATAGTTTCGAGGAGTCCTTGTCGGTTGCCAGCCCCGAAGGCCGTATCGGAAGTGTCGCGGATATGGGAGCCGTGACTGCAGAACACAGCAACGGCGCGTCGTTTGGCAGTGACGGGAGGACCGCTGGGCTCCAAGATGGATATCGAACAAAGAGGGGATGATCGTTTACGTGAGACGATGACATATAACACTTGGCCTGGAATACTACGTGTCAGCTTATGGATCAAAGTTTTAGCGATGACTGGCCATATATTCTAAACAGCAGCAACTTTCGCCTTCGAACTAGCACAGACGAGTTGACTTGGGACGACTTCACAGCGAATCTCTACGTGGAGCGCCGGACGACGGAGCATGATATGCGTGTATCCCATATACCCACCCCGCATCGCAGGGCGGTATCCGGGGTATATCAAGCCTTCCCACGACGAGCAAACCTCGAATCAACGACCTGTGATGGGAAAATAAGTCTCTTATTGGCGCGCATATACACCATGTTCTTTAGTGCCATGACACTTGGCCACGACACCGCGGAGATCTTACTAGGCAAGCTTTGCCTTCTTGGTCCTAATCGAAATCTTGTCGATCCCCGCGGCCAAACTACCGTACTGCGTTCCTCCAATCATCGCGCGGATCCGGGAGAGAAATTGCCAGATCGGGCAATTACCTTCACGGAGCCGGTACCAGCTAATTAAAGTCAAGGCATGGGCCCTCATACCTGGTTTGATAATAAAGCCGAAGGGAATGATGCTGGCGAGAGTATATGTACTTGGTCGGGCCAGCATGTAGCGGCTGATCGACTGGCATGCCCAGGCGGGTTGTCATCTGGTCTTGTATCGCGGCATCAGTAAAGAGGACATCATGATAAGCATCCGGACGACGGTGCTGGGCTTCATGCCCCTGCTAGGGTCCGTCCTGGGCTACGCGAACCCGAAAGCGTGCACGGGAGTTTGCACGAACGCCCATGACCCGGCCATCATCCGACGTTCAGATGGCACCTACTTCCGGTTCTCGACGGGCGGAAAGATCGCCGTGCACTCGGCGCCCGATATCACGGGCCCGTGGACCTACAAGGGAGCTGCCATTCCGTCCGGCTCATCGATTAATCTTCCGGGAAACCAGGAGTTATGGGTACGTTGACGACCTACCTCTCTGGGAATCTACGGGGCCTAGCGGACCACGCAACGTATTCGCTGGTAATTGATACATCCGATGTAGGCGCCGGACGTGACCCTGGTCGGCAACACATATTACCTCTACTACTCGGTCAGCCAGTTCGGGTCTCAGAACTCGGCCATCGGCGTGGCGACATCGACGACGCTCGACGTGGGATCATGGACGGACCACGGCTCGACGGGCGTCAAGTCGGGCTCTGACAAGCCGTACAACGCCATCGACGCGAACCTCATCAGCGCGAACGGGAAGTACTACCTGACGTGGGGGTCGTTCTGGAAGGACATCTACCAGGCAGAGATGAAGGCGGCGCCGCTGGCGCTCGCGAGCGGCGTCAGCTCGTACCAGGTGGCGTACGACCCGGCCACGACGGCGGTCGAGGGCTCCTTCGTCTTCAAGTACGGCAGCTACTACTACCTGTTCTACAGCAAGGGCCAGTGCTGCGGCTACGACCAGAACATGCCGGCCGCCGGCAAGGAATACAAGATCCTGGCGTGCCGGTCGTCGTCGGCTACGGGCGGGTTCGTCGACAAGAACGGCGTTGCATGCACGAACGGCGGCGGCACTGTCGTGCTGGAGTCCCACGGCAACATCTACGGGCCCGGCGGCCAGGGCGTCTACCAGGATCCCACCTACGGACCAGTACGTGCTACCAATTGCAAGTGAGATGGGATAGGCCGAGGTTGGAGACTGACTGCCTGTGTAGATTCTCTACTACCACTACGTCGACAAGACGATTGGCTATTCGGACGGCGCCAAGCGATTTGGTTGGAATACCATCAACTTTTCGAGTGGCTGGCCTGTTGTATAGGGCATCTTGATTCTTGAGCTGTGCGTGTGGTCATGAGGAATGAGTGTGACTGTCTGTAATATAGAAGACTTAGGTATCAACATAACGAACTCAGTATATACTTTAAGCACCAATGATATTTCAAACATGACATCTGAAATTTGGGCATGCTCAGGACGTGATGCTCCATTAGGTCCCAGTCCATCGGGGAAGAAGAGAATGGAACTCCGGGGTAGAATAACAGGGGCAGCTGGAAAGAGCGGGCCTCTTGCGCGCGCCGGAAAGGTCATCACGCGTGCTCTGATTGGACAATAACTATCTGCGGCAAGCGTTTGGACCAATCAGAAAGCTAGCGTAGCAAATCATGGCAAATTGGTAGGCGACCCTTCTTATGATGTCAGGCAATAAATAAATACATGTACATTGGGCATCGCAATATATAAATCATCTCCAACCAGCAGATTTCGTTCAGGCATTCAGAACATCAGCTAAACTCACGTTTCTCCAAACTCTCTCATCTTTCGGACTGTTATTGTTCTCCTTCCCATACAACCTCCGTACAACGTCTACTTCCCTTCACCCTTCACCCTATTGGAGCCCAGCCTCGACTGTACTACATCAATAGTACATACTATAATCACAATGGCGACTCAAGTTCTCTATGCGACCCCCACCTGCTGCGGCAAGAGCGCGGGCAGCGAGTGTATTTGTGGTAAGTCGACGTCACATACGAGCTGTCTCTGGTACCTATCAACCCAAGATTAGCTTTCGGGTACAGTTATAGTTACACTGACACGTTCGTTCTGCGCCACAACAGCCAAACAGGCGACCTGCTCTTGCGGCAAGCAGTCGGCCCTTCACTGCACCTGTCAGAAGGCGGCGACGGAGAACGCCATAAGTGGCGCCCGGTGCTCGTGCCGCGCGCGTCCCGCCGGCCAGTGCACATGCGAAAACGCCGCGAGGGAGAACCTGGCGCCCACGGGAGAAACCTGCGAATGTGGTATCCGTCCCGCCGGCTCGTGCACGTGCGGTCGCGCGGCTACTACTACTACGGACTACCCGAATGAGATTGACTTTACGACCAGGAAATAAGGGATGAGATGGGATGGGATAGATTAGGACGGGCATGGAATGAACGATATCCTCCCTACTTTACCAATCTATCACCCCACCTTATCAGGGACGGACAAGGCGAAAGGGAACCACCACGAGTGGAATGACGGACTACACGCAAGGCGTTTGTGATACAACTTATCGGAGGGATGGGCAATTTGGCAGGCGTCTATACTAACTGATGTACTTTGTACATATGTCATCTCGCATTCTTTTCTTTTAATCTGAATCTGACTTTCATCAGCTTGTTAGCTGGACCAGGGAATCTAGCCTCGCACGACTTTTTCCTTTCTCATTGACCTGGAATAACCTCCAATGTTGACAAGTCGAGTATTCTACCGTGGCCTAATATGAAGTACCTACGAAGTAAGAGAGGAAGAAGTATGAGGTACCTGATGAAACTAAGAAAGCCCCCACGTCTGTCGTAGGTGCTAGGTACTGGGTACTTACCAGGTCTGTTGTGCGAACGCGCCAATGATACATTTGGTACATACTTAGGTAGACAATCGGCCCAAGAAGGGTGCTAAAATTACCTACCATAGGTACTTCCCTACACTTACTCGGCACAGGCACTCGATTCGAGGCTATCTAGGTACCATACGTAACTCATACCTAACCGCTCGGGTAGGTGCAGCACTTCCTGGACAAATATGTGTACATGCTTGATGTACCGATGAACTGGAAGTATTCGAAGCTCTGGTGGGTCTTTCAAGGGTCTTGATTCGCCGCATGCAGCTTATGCGGGTCTGAGTGTGGAGAGAGGACAAACAGGTACATGAGGATACCGAGAGGAAGTCCGAGGTACATAAAATAGAGCCATATATTCGCGGAGATGTAAGTACACTCCGGAGGGCTAGGGCTTAATACAAGGTATATACAAGTACTGCATCTGTCCACTAGTTGCGCGCCGGGTAGCTCTCTGATCTGCGCTGTCATTGGTCGCAAGGCGCGCAGAGCCAATGTTTTTTTTTTGTGCTGACTGATCCCTGCTTCGCTGTTGATCAGTCCACATAACAAGTCGCATTCTATCGCATCTTTTTCCTCGACCTTCTCTCCATCCTTCCTCATCCTCTCTGCAAACACCAACAAAGAAGTGCCACAAAACACCTCGACATTGGTTGCATGTGGAATCGCCTTTTGGTCTGTCCCATCTCTGATCCTGTAACAAAGAACTACTCCGAATCACCACGGAATCGATCATACCACCGGCGCGCGATAGCCTGTCTCACCTCTTGTTTTCCTCCCCCGTCGACTGCTCGACGCGCTGCCACATACATAGATATCCTATTCACGCCACCCTTTCTCTAGACTCTTGTCGCATCAGCCATAGACGACGCGTTCGAGAGACACGCCTCAACTCACCCTTGCCACCTCCGTATCTTATCTCCGCCCCTTCCTCCTATCCTACGACGCGCCACAGAAATCGTCATGCCTCCAAAAGCAGCGAAGAAGTCGGCTGCGCCGACCAAGGCCGCCCCCAAGAAAGCTGCCCCCAAGACAGATGCCGCCGAGAAGGCCGCTCCCGAGAAGGCTGCCCCCAAGAAGGCCGCAGCCACGAAATCCAGAGCTGCTGCGGCTGACAAGGCCACAAAGCCCAAAGCGACCGCAAAGGCCGCACCAAAGACAGCCGCGAAGGCCACTGCCGCCGCTAAGAAAGCTGCTCCCGCGGCCAAGAAGGCTGCCCCGGCGAAGAAGGCAGCTGCTAAGAAGCCTTCCAAGAATGCCAACGGAAAGCGGCCAATCGACGACGAAGATGAGGATGAGGATGTGAAGGATGAGCCAGTCGCTCGCTCCCGCAGCGCCGCTGACGAAGGCGAACCAGAACCTAAGAAAAGCGAGCCCAGACCCACAAAGAAGGCCCGCGTCGCTGCTCCTGAAGAGGGTCCGACCGGCTGGCGCAAGCAAGTCGTGGCGAGGAGACGCAAGAGAAACGTAGTCGAGAACCCCGTCCCTACCAATGTCCTCGACGTATTCGTGTTTGGCGAAGGTAGTTCAGGCGAGCTCGGCCTCGGCAGCAAGAAGCACGAAGGCAAAAGACCAATCGATGTCAAACGGCCTCGCATAAATCACAACCTTGGACCCGAGGTCGGCGTTGTTGATATTGCCTGTGGAGGCATGCACGCCATCGCCCTGACCAAGGACAATCGAGTTCTCACCTGGGGTGTCAACGATGACAAGGCTCTTGGCCGCGACACCACCTTTTCCGGCCGCATGAATGATGCGGATGCTGAGGACTCTGATGACGACGACGATGATGACACTGGCGTTAACCCCCTCGAGAGCACGCCTACACAGATTGACAACGGCGAGCTAGATGCGTCTGATATTATCTGCAAGGTTGTCGCTACCGATTCGGCTTCCTTCCTACTCACTACTGATGGCTTCGTCTTCGGCTGGGGAACCTTCCGCGGCGCTGATGGCATCATCGGTTTCGCCAAAGATATCAGAGTACAATCGACTCCGATGTTGATTGCGCCGCTGCAAGACATCACGAACATCGCCTGTGGTTCTAACCACGTCATAGCCGTAGATGTGAACGGCAAGGTCTGGACATGGGGTAGCGGTGGCCAGTTCCAACTGGGCCGAAAGCCTCTCACACGTCATGGTGGCCCTACGGCCACTCTTCAGCCCGAGCCGTGCGGCATGTTCGGCAAGAGACACTATGCCGTAGACATCGCTGCCGGATCCTACCACAGTTTCTACGTCGACAACAAGCAGCGCGTGTGGTCATGGGGTCTGAACAACTACTCGCAGACGGGTCACTACGATGACACGGGCAAGGACGACGCAATGGTCCTCCAGCCTAAGATAGTAGAGTCGCTCGAGAATGCCGACGTTCAAATGATTGCAGGAGGCGAGCATCACACAGTAGCCTGCACAAAAGACGGGAAACTTCTGACATGGGGTCGTGTCGATGGTCATCAAGTGGGCCAGCCAGCCGACCTGTTCACCAAGGATAATGCCGTATTCGACGAGAACAATCGGCCCCGCATTCTCCTTAAACCCACCCCGGTTCCTGGTAAGTCACATTGTATTGCAGATCTATCGCCTACCTTAGCACCCATCACTAATGATTGCCAAACAAATAGACATCAACACCGAGTTCGTCGCTGCTGGCGTCGATACGAGTCTCGCCGTCGACACGACCGGCCGCGTATACTCGTGGGGCTTCTCCGCCAACTACCAGACGGGCCAGGGCACAACAGATGACATCGAGATTCCTACCTGGATCGACAACTCGGCCATCCGCGGCCGAAAAGTCACCTGGGTCGGCGCCGGCGGCCAGTTCTCCATGCTCGCTGCCCCACACGACCAGGAGGCGGCCCCAGCCGTGAACGGAAATTAATGGCGGCAATGACGACGGCGGCAGTGTACAGTAGGGGATGACGTGGATGAAAGTTACTTTGCATATCGGACTGGCTTGTAAGACTATATAATTCTTTGCATTTTCACAACTGATGTTGGAGACACGTCTCGGCATGCGTGACACGTAAGAGGGGACAAGCAAACAAGCAAATACACATGGTTTTTAGGCAGGAAGGCAGGCATAGCGATTTTACAAAGACTGGTTCAAATTACAGGACGCTTTTTTCGGATTGCTACGAGGACGAGGACGAGGACAAGCAAGCGAGATTGCGCTTTGATTACTCTACTCTAATCACTCGGTCACTGCTGTATTGGAACGTTGACGACGAAGGCAACGCCGTCAGCTCGAAATGATTGACTGACTGGCATGCAATCAATATATGTCGATTTTTAATACGCACTTAATCAGGCCGTAGTGCTATCGCATCTTGCAAATAATCTGAGACTGCTTACTTATCTATTGATTGCTCTGTTGATACCATAGATTACATACCTAATTGTCCGTGAGGTATCCAGAACAGTATCCCAGCGAAGCTACATGTAGGCATATCACGACCGTGGAACACCTGATTAATCTATCACGGTCCCCTCCTGTTGCTGCTGCGGTCGCCTTGGCGGCGGGGCTTGACGTCCGGGTACCTGCCTACCCAACACTACCGGATTGCAACAGCAATATGGGTCGGCTGTTGGAGCAGAGCAGAGAGGTCAAGCTAGATAGATAGATAGATTAGGTAGATCGATAGATAGGCTGAAATAACCAACCCGCCCGATCAATCCATTCATCCATCCATCCATCCATCCTTGGCTCGACGGGGCGGCTCGACTGGGCGCCTCGACGCGTGCGACCCCTCTGCCCGGGTTGGAAAACCCCATTTACCAGGGATTCGTCCATCTTGCCTCTCTTTTGGATCGTAGAGTTGTAAGAAGCAACGCAGATATATATCTATATGTAGAAACTTGTGCCTAGACAAACGGGACCTGGGCGATGGATTCTCCATACTAAAGCGTTCTTCGAGATTGAGAATGCCGAGCAAGGCTGCCTGCCGGAGACTGAGCCTCCGCGCGGAATCGATCGTGCAGAATTCCAGCCAGGCCCTACCCCTCTTGAATGGCAAAACTCGCGCCCGACAGAGGATGCAGGTGGTTAGTTACAACCGCGGTAGGAGACGTGATTGTATGCCCAGGAAAGTGAACCTAGACTCGCTAAGAGGTGTCTATTTTTCAACAATAGTGCGGCATTGGGGTTGAGGAGAGGGGGAGGGGTTATATCTACTGGCCTATCTCGTGGAAAAGACTGGTTGGCATGATCGACCCCATGCACCGATAGGATAAACGTAGCACGAATGCCACCCTACCGTGTCCTTCTCTTAATATAGAAGATAACCTTACTCCCTCACCTTTGCCTCGGCCGGGGTCCCAGGGCGAGACAGAGTAGCTAACTGATCGCTTCGTCACTGCGCAAACTGTTTGACCTCAGTAGTTGCTCTGATAGTCGACGGTTAATTACGAGAATCTTAACCGGCGGTCTCCCAACTAACGAATGAGACGTCGCTCGGAATACAATTCCTGAATGGGACGGCCATATCTCCTCGATCCTACCAGATGATTACAGACGAGAACGCGATAGCGGGTGCTGCGTTCTGGGCTTGTGTTGACATGTCGTCTCCGTTAATATTTATATGTGCTTGGCACCAGGAATGATGCCACGAGCATCTCATGGTTCACTAGCATTCTACCGTGACCAGCGCTTCCATCGCAATGTTCGCGCATCGACGGACTCTGACCTGGCTGGTGGTCTCTCAGGCCATCATTTTGCACGCAAAGCAGAATTGTCCACTGTACGGACTGGGATATCCGAAACCCACGAATCTTTTCCAATACGATGAAATTCGCGATGCCGCGAGCGCCCTGGACTCGTTGATTGGGCAGTATATCGACAATGCGACCAACACGGGTTCCGACCGATTCTCCTACTCAGTCGAAGTCTTCGCGGCGAACGAGCAGGAGCCTCTATGGTCTCATTACTGGACGGCGAAGAACTTGGCAGGAACGCCCGGGGTCAAAAAAATCGACGGGAACACTGTCTACCGCATCGGGAGCTTGACGAAGATCTTTACCATGTTAACATTCCTCGCCGAGGAGGGAGATTCCTCATGGAACGAGCCTATCTCCAGGTATATCCCTGAAATCGCGAACATGATTGAAGACGGGCCGGACGACACGTCGCATTCGCTCAGCTCGCCAGATTGGTCCTCGATAACCATAGGGTCTTTGGCGAGTCAGATTTCTGGCTTGATGAGAGATTGTGAGCGCATACGATCGCATATGCATTGAGACACATTACTAAGCGGACAACAACCAGATTCGCTTCTCGGAGAACTCACACAGAGCAGCAACATGACCCAGTTGACAGCACTCGGTCTACCGGCCCTGGACGGCGGCGAAATCCCACCATGCGGCGACGCTCCTGTATGCAGTAGAGCACGTAAGTTCAGATGCCACGTACCTTCTTATTTGATCGTATCCACCGCATTTCGGGTGTTCACTTTTCGCCCACTCACTCGTCCACTATAGAATTCTTCGCAGGGCTCAAGAAGCTCCCTCCCTCATTTTCGCCGTTCATGACCCCGGCCTACTCAGACATCGGGTACGTCCTGCTAGGCTACGCGCTAGAGAGGATGACGCGAAGGACGTTCCAGCAGTCCTTCAACGACAAGCTAGTGAGGCCCCTGAA
Source organism: Nemania sp. NC0429 (assembly GCA_022578495.1). Classification (NCBI taxonomy): domain Eukaryota; kingdom Fungi; phylum Ascomycota; class Sordariomycetes; order Xylariales; family Xylariaceae; genus Nemania; species Nemania sp. NC0429. The sequence goes on from MU392236.1 coordinate 24,954, forward strand.
TCTAAGCCGCACGTTCTACACGACGCCCAGGGATTCCCTGGGAGTCATACCAGGCGACAGGTACCAGACGACGTGGGCCTTCAACATGGGGAACGAATCACCGTGAGCTCATTCTCCGACACTCCGTGTGGACGTGCGACTGGATGACTGATCCCGAAACAGCACAGGAGGGGTGTATTGCTCGTCTTCGGACCTGTCTGCAGTGGGGAGGGCCATCCTGAAATCAACCCTGCTCCCCGCGTCCGTAACACGGCGGTGGCTTAGGCCCGTGACTTTCAGCTCGGACCCGGCCTCATCGGTCGGTAGTCCTTGGGGCGTCCGCCGAATTACCGTATCGCAGGGTACGTTGCCCCAAGCGCAATCTGGCCTGCTCTCGGCTCCTTACCTGTCCAACGCACTAACTAAACTCCCAAAACGATAGACACGCCGTACCAGTTTGCCACGACGTTCAACAAGCTAGGCAACATCGGGAAATACAGTGCCCTGCTCGCGGTGATCCCGGACTTCGACATCGGCTTCTCGATCCTCGCAGCAGGCGACATCCCCACGACGCTGGCGGTGGACCTAGCCGACACGCTCGCGAACACGTACCTGCCGACGCTGCAAGGCATAGGCCGCAAGGCGGCGCAGGCGACCTACGCGGGACAGTACGTGTCGGAGGCGACCCGGGTCAACTCGTCGCTGACCATCTCGGTCGACGCGACTCATCCGGGGCTTGGGGTAGGGCCGTGGGTGAGCAACGGCCAGGACATGATGGGACTCGTCGTGGCGCTCAGCCAGAATGTGTCGAGCGAATACTGGGACAACATCCAGGCCAGCGTCCGGCTGTACCCCAGCGGGTTGTGGGATGCGCTGCCCAACGGCGGACGCAAGGTGGGATTCCGGGCCGTGTTCGAGGACATGGCGCTCCCCGTGGTGCAGAAGCCGTACACGACCGACTGCTCGACATGGGTCAGCGTCTCGGGAGTGGCGTACGGGTCGCAGCCGCTGGACCTGTTCATTTTCGAAATGGACAGCGCCGGCCGCGTGGTTGCGGTCGAGAACGCGGCGTTGCGGAATCGCATGGTCAAGGTGTCGTGATTGTTCTCGTCAACTTGCTGTATCTACTGCTCTGCTCGTCTCGAGATTTGGCATGTGGGTATTATTATCATCATACACGTGTATAGATTTCCAACTACGTAGTGATCTTTAACACATTGCCTTATCCGCTTGGCCTGATAAACCTGTGAGTAGTGTAGACTTGTGTTGATGGAGTCTTGAGTGTTGCCGTGATGACTCGGGAATCCCTGATGTGGACGTGTGGGGAAGACCTCTAGGCTCCTAGCCGTTTCACTGCGTCGTGTTGATCAGCGTATGAGGTAGCAGATGCATTAAAGTAGAAGCAACTAGAACTACCGTGCTTCAATCTTTCTCACTCTCGCCAGACAGTTTCCTCTCCAAGATTCTCTAGAAGAGGGGTGGTTTCCTCCATAGGTGACTCCTCGGAAAGGATTGACGAATGATGCTGCGTACTTAATGATCAATGGCAGCTACAGGTGGTTGGTTGCCTGAAGTGGCTGAGTGCGAAGGATGCGACCAATGGCGCGTTAGGCGTTCTCGAACATCACGCCCTTCATGCATGCAGGTCATTCACACTAGGTACCACCTAAAGTTAGGTGCTTCCTCCCTCTTAAGCAGCTACCGTAATAGGTACCTGCCTGCTTACCTCTTACACTCTTACTTGACAAGTGGTGCCGTAGCCAATGAAGCGAAGGTGCGGCTCACCATAGCTGCATCGCTTCTGCGCAATCGCGCGCAGGCTTGATGAAGTGAAGCAGGCGCAGACAGGCGCAGAGGGGCACAGGGCAACCGCTCCATATCATAGATAAGGTACTTTAATAAGCATGTGCCGGGTAGGCGACAACGCCTAGCTGAGGTGGTGGCCTCTCACCGAAAGACCGCCACCAAGTTCGAGTCGGTCTTGTCTTGCGAGGTTCTATACCATTATCTCTCGCGGCGTGTCGGTCGTCCGTCTCGTGCCGACCTCTAACACCTTCGTTGCCACTAAACCTGGCTCCCTTTGCCCTCGTCGGTACATAGAGATGGAACCCCTTCTCAACCACACCGCCGACTATGGAATCGACGATGGCCGGCATCTCTCAGCAGAAGTGAGAAAGAGAGGCTTCACGAGCGACGACATCTTGCGGTTACTAGTCTACAGTCCGCTGGAGAACAAGTCATTCGTGCCTAACGGAGCCCTGGATGAGGTGATCACCTTCGACATCGTCGCCTCCACCCTGGCAGCCCTGGGACTCGAGCTCGGAGAGCAGTCCCAACTGGCCAGGGACATCCTCGAGAAGGGGAGGCGCATATTCGCCATTCTCTTGTTCATCAACCAAGTGAGCGACATCAAGACCCTGTTCAGCGAGGGCTTTACCGACGAGATGCTTCCCGTTGCCTACCAGGCCGAAGGAGACAGCTGGAAAGTCAGATCGTATCAGCCCAATTCCGACAACCTCGAGAAGGACAAGGTCTGGGTATTCTTTCAGCGCTGGAAGAAGAGCTCCATCTTCAGCTTCTGTGAGCGACAGTGGATGTTCCTGTCACCCGTCTTTCGCAAGGAGCAGTTCAAGTATCTCTTGCACCGGGACGCCATATTGCCCTTCGTATCCGCCAAGGGACAGACGAAGCAGTCGTATTTTAGCGTCGTCTTCCACGTCGAGGTTCACGCTGCTCACCATCGTTTCCCACAGGTGAGCAAGAAGACCAGCCCTTCCATGTCAGCGCGTTGTTGCTAACAAGGACCCAATCTCGAGGCTATTGACCGGCCACTCAGTTGTGCCGTCAAGGAGCTCGCCGCTCCAGATTGCGAAAACACGTTCGAGAAGGAATCAAACGCCCTGGCTTGCATGCGGGAGATCGACCACAAACATCTCATCAAGTGCATTGCGGCAGTGCAGAAGGAGCAACGATACTTCTTCATCTTTCCCTGGGCGGATGGGGGAAATCTCCGTGAATTTTGGGCATCTCACGACTCTACATCGCCCAACCCTGTGACTATGTCCTGGGCGATTGCACAGATGCGAGGCCTCGCCGACGCCTTGACGGAGCTTCACAACTGTAACACACGCCACGGTGACCTGAAGCCGGAGAATATCCTGCGATTCTCCGACCATACCAGCCCTGGCCACGGGCGACTCGTCATCGCGGATGTAGGCCTAGCGAAAGTCCATACAAATACGACACGGTCACGCCAATTCCCAACAAGAACGGTAACTGGCACGGCGCGCTACGAGGCACCCGAAGCATTCTTACCAGGTCAATCGCGCTCACGTGTGTATGATGTCTGGGCGCTGGGGTGCATTATACTCGAGTTCGCGACGTGGATCCTACAAGGATGGGAATTTCTACAAAAGCTGAACTCGTCATTCGAATCCTACGCGCATGTCGCATCGAACGGGACGTCACCGGTTGACCCAGTTGTGCAGGACTGGATGGAACGCATGCTTCGCGATCCACGGTGCTCACGGAACACTGCTCTTGGCGAAATCGTCGACTTCGCCAAGCACCGACTATTGGTACCCATTCAAAATCAGGGGGACGCGCCATTGCGCGCGAGTGCCAAAGAGCTATATGCTCACCTCAGCGCAATCAGCAACCAATATTCTGACCAGTCAACCTATCCTCTCGACCCAGACACGTGGGAGACATTCAGACGAAACAATACCTCTACCTTCAACCTGGGGATATCCTTTTCGTTACCGTCAACGAACTCAAGTGGTCTTGGATTGCCTCTTCGGAACAGAAGGGTTCCATCACCCAAGTTGGTGGCAATGTCCAGAAAAGCTAGTTTGATATTAGGAGAAAGTCTTACGGAAGAGCCGACTGCTATGGAGATTGACCTCAACGCAACGGCAAGGCCAACCAATGACTCTTCTACACCATCACACAGACTTCGTGCGCCTAGACTGAGAGTACAACTGCCCAGTGAAGTATCATATCACAATGTCCAAGACCACATGCATGAATGCAGTAAAGAGAAGGAAATAAATAACAAAAGCACGAGATCAACAATAGGCGATGTTAGCTCGAATGACAGCGCGTGGAGCGTCAATTCCGGCAATAGCTACGAGAGCGTCAGCTCTATAAGTGAGAACATGGTTGAGAGTACACCGCAAGAAAACAGGGTGTTTGAAAACCTCGTCAAGAATAAGGAAGAATGCATTGCTGACAAGACGAATGCCTGGGTCTCAAGTCTGCTTGATTCTGAACCCACACTTGCAGCACACCAACACGGAGAAACCTCCGCAGCAGGAGGCCCCCCCTCCGGCACTGGTCAACTCGTCAACGACAACAATAATACAGGATTATCGGCGCATAAAAAGAGGAAAGGGACCAGTGATGGCAACAAAGATGATGAGATGGAAGGCGAAGATGACAGCGAGGATGATGAGCGGAGGGAAAAAGGGAAGAAAAAGCCGAGAACGAGCGCTCGTCGCAATCAAAGGCTGGCTTGCCCCTTTTTCAAATACGACCCAGAGCTTTATGGCAATAAAATGACATGCCGCGGTCACAGTTGGGATACTGTACACCGTATCAAGTATACAATCCTTTACACCTACACAAGTTGCATCGGTCACTAACAGTACGTAGAGAACACTTATTTCGCAAGCACACGCAGCCGGAGGGGAGATGTCACCGTTGCCTCGAGGAGTTTAAGAGCGTTGCAAGCCTTCAACAGCATCAACGGAAGCCTGTCCCCTGCGATATTGTTGAAAATACCAAAGGCGAAACTTATATCGACGCACAAACTGTCTTGAAACTTCGACGCAAACAGGCGAAAGGGTCGCTACCCAAAAAATCCGAGTCGGTGAAGTGGAAGGAGATGTTTATTCTTCTTTTCCCCCAAGTTGAACCCGTCCCCAGTCCATGTAGGCATAGACAACCTAGCATGAGCAAGACAAGAAAAAAAGCTGATTGAATGCAGATTTTGACGATATCCAAGAGAAGCGGTCAGAGCTCGAAGTGATCCAGGACTTTTCATCATTTGCCGCTAGAGAATTCCTGGCTGAAATGGACGCCGTATTGATCGAGTCTGGGATCGAAGATGCTCTCAGGGCCAGACTAGTCAAGAAATTCCAGAGTTCCCAGCCAATGATTCAAGAAAGATATCTTCAGAAACAACGAAAATGTCGTTCCATGGCGACACAGCAGGAAGATGAGGCCTCGGCGGGGAATAGAACGACCATCAACGTCGAAGAACGTTCCCATCACGGCGAACCGCCTGTTGAGTCTGGGAAACAGGACGATACCCGAAACAAGGGAGGTGGAATGACTCACGATGCCCTACTCAATCAAGCTCCCAAACACAGTGATGCAAACGCTAGTAGGCAGTTCAGTGATGAGAGACTGATTCCAAACTTGCTTGTCAATCTCGAGGCATCCGAATTCTCTCAAATCAACCCTGTTCTCTCCGGAAACGTGGAGTATCACACGGCGCCTCCAACGCTGCAAAGTACAGAATCATATCAACTTTATGGTGCCGGGCAAAATAATATCGTCCCCCAGAATATGAGCGACAACGCGGTGAATTATTGGAATATGCCCTCTTCTGTCGGATCCGCTTACGAGAATCGCGACACCAGCTCGAATACCCCCATGTTAGGCCCCTTATGGACCAGTTTTGGACAGGAGCACCTGGCTTCCAACTCACAAAGCTCCGAACTTACGCCAGTGGCCTTATCGTTACCGGGGGCGATCAGTCCTGGGCATATGGATCCATCCTATTCCCTCTGGCAGCAGCCGAGAACAGTGGGTGTGGCTCATATGGCAAATCAGTCCCCAATAACTCATTCGAACCACCCCAATGTGACCGGGAATAGATCACGCACGAGACAACCAAATCACCTCCAAGAGGCCACTTCTGGCCCCACCCAGCCCTCCTACGACCATGATTCCAACGCTGCATTCTACGATTCGGGTTACCTTACCATGAGGCCACGCACTGGGGGCGATGCGGAGGGAGCATCCCTTTGGGGCCACCCTGCTGAAGACGGTGAAAGGCAATACACACCAAGATGATATTCATGCGCCGGACTTGACGCCAGAGTTGTGCTAACGATACTGAGTTGGCTTATATGACTTGGCGAGGGGAACAAACTGGTCGTTTTATTCATCTCTAGTTTTTCGTTCCAGGGGTTGTTGTTATTGGTGGGTGCTGATACTGGGTGAATGGCGAAAGGGGTTTTATGTCTGTGCGTTTGAGATCTATTTTTATGAACGATTCTAAGTAATGAAACTTGGTTCAGTAACAAAGCCGGTGAACAAAATCGGCGACTATGAATATGGGGCGTACGACACATAGGACCTCAGACTTGACGCCTTAAATGCACGATTGAATACTTCCTAAACACGACCAATATTATGGAGTAGTCTAGGAGATGCTTCATCCCGGCTAAGGTCTAGTCACCCGAAAAAGACTCGGTCGTTCGTACGGACTTAACTGATTCGAGACTAATAACTGAATGCCTTTTCCCTATAAGTATTAATTAATTACCGACTTTTTTTTTCCTAGTTAAAAGGATTCCGCGTTTCATGCTCGTTGCCCTTTAAATCAATCAGTATAACAAATGCGTGCGCCCTACTGGATAAGGTAGTGTACCTACTTCGTAGGCAGGAGAATGTAAGCAAGCTTGGTAAGATTTTGGTCCCGAGCAGCGTAGCACTCGGCAGGTACTTACTTCGTGGGTACCAGAGAGGGAGGGGGTGGCAATGCTCACCGGCGAAAAAAGGAATGTTGGGGGCACAGTGAAGACACACCGCCGCATTGGTGATACCTATATGAGCTGGTAGATGTCCTATCGCAGTAAGGAGTCGGGATAGGACAAGGGTTCACTTCGTACCTGGGGCGAATTCCGCGGCATGTTGCGTGACGGGTGGGGGACTAAAAATAGATGGGAGGTTATCCAGGTAGTGGCTTGGCGTGATACCGTCTTGGTGGTTCGACCCAGAGATCATCTCGATCCATCGTAGGACATTTTGTCGCTACTTATATATATAAGCACAATCGACTCTCGCGCCCGCTGCCGGTAATGATGTCGCCTGGCACGGAGGCTGGCGATGACTTTGTGATGTTCGAGTCATCTCTCAGGGTAAATGGAGTCGACAACACCAGAAAGACGGCATTCCCATGGCCATACGCGACAATGGACACCGTCTCCCCTCTCGGAAAACGAACAGTTTGAGCAGTATTACGAGTCCCAGCCAGATACCGATTATTACACCCAGCCCGGTCCGCCTCCGGGACCTGACCAGACTCCCGCTGCTGTTTCTTCCAGAAGCCTAAGTTCTACCCTGCAGCCTCTTCAGGAACCGCGAAGGAAGCCCAAAACGAAACTGTTGAACTATTGGAGCCCCTGGACGTGGGAGATAGCAAACTGCGGCCTCCTCCTGGTCTCCTTGTTCGCCATCCTAGCAACGCTCTATCCACACGATGGACAGCCTCTGCCGAAATGGCCCTTCTCGATCACCATCAACGCGCTTCTTTCCATCTACGCCGTCGTCATGAAGGCGTGCATGCTGCTGGTTCTGGCGTCCGGCGTCGGGCAGCTTCAGTGGAGCTGGTTTCTCCGTCCGCACTCGTTGAAGGACGTCGTCCGATACCGTGAAGCCGCTGATGGGCCGCTGGGCGCCGTTTCCTGGCTCTACAGACATCACGTCCGCCAGCCCCTCACGGCGCTGGCGGCTTTGATCATCATCACGGCTGTGGCCGTGGACCCGTTCATCCAGCAGCTGGTCCAACCCGTCGACTGCAAGCGGCTGGAGGCCGAGGGCCAGGCGCCATCAATCCCTCGTACGAACTACCTGAGCTACGACAGCGGCTCTTTCCCGCACGATCTCCTGAGCTACATCGCCTCCGGGTACTACGCGCCCCAGAACCTGTCCGATTTCACCTGTGGCACCGGCAACTGCACCTTCAACGCCGAATACAGCAGCCTCGCCTATTGCAGCGTCTGCGAGGACGTGTCCGACAGTGTGAAGATCGACGAGCACTGCATAGTGTACCAAAACAAGAAATCGAAACCAGGAAGCTGCTACGACGTAGACCGTTCCGCGGGAGCGGTCGTGTCCGACTGGAACCTGACGACCACGCTGACGGCGGCGTCCCCGCCCTTGTCGCTGAATTTCCACTACAACTTCGACGTGGGCGAGGGCAAGGTGACGACGCCGACGCAGAAGGTTTTCGGAGTCGGCAGGATCCCCCGGGACCTCGACACGTCCAGCCCCGGCAATACGATCAGCCGCATCAGCCTGGGCAATGACATGGGCATCATCCTCGCCAAGACGGACATCTCACAGACGGACATCGACCCGAGCGACCTGAGCGGCCCGGGGCGCCGAGAGGGCTGCGACGACGCCGCGACCAACAACACCTGGTGGTGCCGGCAATGGGGCGCCGCCACCTGCTCGCTCCAGCCCTGCGTCCGCAGCTACACGGCGAGCGTGGACGGCGGGCGACTGGCGGAGACAATAGTCGACAAGTCGGACGCGAACCTGAAGTGGGGATACGGCGAGGCGACCTCGACGGGGCCCTCGTCGGGCGGGTTGGTCTTATTGCAGAACTTCCTGGGTCTCGTGGACACGCGATGCATCAACGAGGCCGAGCGACAGGCCCTCACGGCCGCAGGCTACTCCATCGACAGCAACGACAACCCGCGGTGGCTCCCGTACAACCTGACATTCAACCCGCGCGTCGAGACGGCCGCCGACGCCCCGTTTCCGGAGTCGCTGCTCGCGCACAAGTGCCTCTACGCGCTCGACGCCGCGTTCAGCAGCGATGTATGGGCGTACATCCTCAACCAGTTCATCATCGGCACCGTCGAGCGCGCGCACTCGGACGGCGACAACGCGTGGCTGTACCAGGGCTCGACGCAGCTCGTGTCGCTCTTCGACACGTCGCGCGTCAACGAGACGACCGTCGGCGGCGCCATGGGCAAGCTCGCCGACGCCGTGACGCTGTGGATCCGCACGCACGGCCACGCGGCGCACAGCGCGCGGGCCGTCGGGGAAGAGTTCCGCTACGCCATCTGCGTCCGCGTCAACTGGGGCTGGGCCGCGCTGCCGGCCTCGCTGACGGCGCTGACGCTGCTCTTCTTCCTGCTCACCGTCCTCGAGGCGCGGCGCCGCGGGCTCCGCGTCTGGAAGGGCTCGCCGCTGACCCTCCTGTTCCACGGCCCCGGGGGCATGGACTGGGTCGATCCGAACCTCGTGGCCGCGGATCCCGGGCCGAAGGCGACGGCGGTCGACCTCACGACGGACCGCGGGATGCAGGACTTCGCGGACCGCATCACCGTCCAGGTCTCCAGGGGCGGGAATGGGAATGGGAATAGGGATGGGGATGGGGGTGGGGATGGCGCCGTCTATCTGAGCCAGGTCCAGCCTCGGCCTCGGCCCCGATCTTCGACGCGGTCGCGGAAGCCCTGGAGCCTGTGGCGATCGAAGAAGTCGGGAAAGAGGTTAGTGGAGAATGATGAGCTGGAGTATTCTGAGATGCGGGGCGTTGAATGAATAGAAGATATATATATATATCCCTTATGAATTTCTTAGCGAGAAAAACTCCACATTTTCAATGAAAGAAATATAACATTTAAATTTGTTAGCATATATGTGCTCTACTTAGCTCGATCAGTAAGCCGTCCGAGCGGCAACTGTTTTTTAATAAAATTAAATAAATTATTAAGGATATATATCACTTGTAAAACATATATTAAAATCTTTTTAACTTTATTATAACTTTTATATAGCTTTTATTAAACCCATTTTTTACACTATGTAGGTATGTGCTTTATGAATCTCTGATAATTTCACCAAACAACTATGCTTTTGTGCCGCTCTCCTAGCTAACCGTGAAGACCGCTTGTCCGCTCGCGCATGAGCTGTCGCCGGGCCTTGTCCTTTTCTGCAATCGACCGCCGTTAGCAAATAGCTATATCATCGTGTTGCCAGTCCCGGGAACTGGAGCTTACCTCTATCATAAACCAAGAACTCGTGGAGCCCAGCACCCGCTGGTACCATGGGCAGGACGGGCACCTTCTTGTCGGTAATAACCTCGAGAACAGCTGGACCGTCCGTGTTGATGAGCCACTCAAGGCTAGCCCGAACCTCCTCTGGCTTGGAGACCCTCCTCGCCTGCACGCCCATTGCGTCGGCTAACTTGACAAAGTCCGGATTCCGCTGGTGGGTATGTGCATAGCGATCCTCATAGAACAGGTTCTGCCATTGGGTAACCATGCCTTGCTCCTCGTTATTTAGAATAATAACCTTAACGGGAATGTTAAATTGAGCGGCGGTGGAGAGCTCTGTCAGGGTCATGTTAAAGGACGCATCGCCGTCAATGTCGATCACGAGGGCGTCTGGTCTCGCTACTGCAATTCCAATCGCACTTGGCAGCCCAAAGCCCATCGTGCCTACATCCCAGGGTCAGAATTAGGGTCGTTACAAACTTCAATGATCAAGAGACATGATAATATTTGAGTTTGGGGGTTGGGAAAGGCCGGAGAGAGACGGCCAAGGTGCTGCAAAGATATCACGTACCTAGTCCACCGCTCGTGACAAACGATCGAGGCTCTCTCCACGTGTAGTGCTGTGCTACCCACATTTGCTACTTCAGGTCAGATGGTGTTCGCAATCGTGTTGGCTGCTCATGAGGAACTCACATGCTGACCCACTCCAGTTGAGATGATTGTCTTCTTATCAATCTTAGAGGTGAGGTCACTCAGCTCCTCAACCAGGGACTGGGGTTTAATGAGACCGTTGCCTCCGGGCGAGTCAGCGCGCTCGTAGTTGGATAGAGGCCACCTGGCCTTCCATTCGGATATCTTGTTAAACCATTCGCTTCGTTGCTCCATGCTTGTCGGTGTAAGCATAGGCATAAGCATCCTGAGGTTAGTGGCAACATCGCCCTCAATAGCCTCAGTTGCTTGAACAACTTTGTTAATATTCTTGGGTAGTATATCAAAATGAATAATGCCGCCTCGCTTCTCAAGTGCTGCCGCTTTGGCATTAGGAGCAAATTTTGACGTATTTAGGACAACACGGTCATCAAAGCGAGCACCAAGAGCAATAATGAGGTCGGCCTCCTGCATGGCCATATTAGCATATGCCATGCCATGCATACCCAACATATGTAATGACTTCTTCTCGTCACGCTCATCAAATGCACCAAGGCCCTGGAGAGTTGTCGTAACAGGTATGGAACACTTATCCGCTAGCTCGCGAAGAAGCTCAGTTCCACCTTTAGACTGGATGATGCCTTGGCCAGCGTAAATAACAGGCTGCTTAGCTACTTTGATAAGCTCAGCAGCATGACTAAGGGAGGTGCTAAGTTGCTTCTCCATTAGTTGTTTCGCAGCCTGAGAAGCGATGCTTGGAAAAGAGGGTAGGCGAGTGTGTGTTGGTATAGCCTTTCGAAGAATCCCAGCTGTGATATCCTTAGGAAGGTCAACGAGAACAGGGCCAGGACGACCACTGGTAGCAATCTCGAAAGCCTCGTTAATTCGACGCGGGAGCTCAGCGATGCTTGTAACCATGCAATTCCACTTGCACGCACTCCTGCTAATGCCGACAGTATCGCACTCTTGAAACGCGTCCAGTCCGATGGCACTTGTTACGACCTGCCCGGTGAAGACCACTATGGGAGTGCCATCCGAGAGAGCATCTTGTATGGGTGTGATGACATTGGTCGCTCCCGGACCGGATGTAACGAGTACAACGCCAGGTTTTCCGGAGGCACGTGCATACCCTATGATATATTAGTATAAACCTTGTCCAGCGAAGCAAGTCTTACCTTGTGCCATGTGGCCGGCGCCTTGTTCGTGTCGAGGCAGGATAAAATCGAAGTGTTTCGAGTTGTAGATGGCGTCAAAGACGGGAAGGATGGCGCCGCCGGGATAGCCGACTAGGACTCGTTAGCACGTGGGTTCTCATCTGGCCCTGCCGACGAAGACAAGTTCGGTTGGAGAAGGGAGACCAACAAATATGCTTCACACCGTGTCTGAGCATCATCTCATGAAAGATCTCGCCGCCGGTCTTTCCGATGAAGCTGAAATCACATGAGCAAGGGCTCATCGTGGTTTGAGAGAGAATTCTTACGACTCATCCATCTCGGGCTTGGATGGGTTGACAAGAGGCTGAACATGATGACGAGATTCGGGTTCCAAGTTGAAGGCGGGGCTGGGTACAGGGCGAGTTTGACTGCACAGCAGGTCAGCAACATGATTGAGGCGAGATTACAACAATGAAACATCAATTGACTTGGTAGAGCCAGCATTGGGGCACTCCCCGGCGTCTTTCGAGTCAGGAACACGGATAGTTGTTGGGCGGTGAAGCGTGACACCACGAACGAGGTTATGAGGGTGCAGAGAACCGGGAAAAACAGTCAGAAACATACGGCGCGACAGAATTGGTAGCAGTGGTCTTTGTTCTTTGGGTCGCGGGCAGCTTGGACTGCGCAAGAGTGGCTGTGGGCGGCGTCGTCCAGGCCCTCGCCTGGCCAAGGGCGCGGATCGCCTTTCTCGTAGGAGGATTTCGGAGCATGGCGGAGGAGTAGATGGATTCGTCGGGGAGGAGAGTCGGGGGTGGGATGGGAAAGAGAGTATCTCAATTGCATGAGTGAGCGCAAGCGCTCAGTGAAGAGAAAGAGAACCCGATGATGCGAGTCTTTGGTTCGGGATCGAGGAGATGATAAAAAAGAAAAGAAGTTATTGGAGGAAGACGGAGGCGAAGGAGGGTGGGAGAGGCTAGCCAAGGAAGGGTTGGCTCTGGATCGGAGCGAAGCCGGATAAAAACCTGGGGTAAGACTCAATTAAAAAAAAGGAAGGAAAAAAAAAGGGCGCCACACAGTCACTGCCTTCCGGGAGTCAAGACGGATGGTAGGTATTCATCGCTACCTCGCTCCGATGTCTCCCGGTAAAAAAAAATGCGGGGGCTCTGCTCGTGCCAGGTACACCTACAGCCAATGGCACTGACGTTTCGTGGGGCCCTTTGATGAGTAACCAAGGCACCGGTCGCTGTAGTTGTCCACAAGCTCAGCACAGTTGGCGTGCGGGGCGACATCGGAGTAAATGATTCCGCCTCCGGTACACGGAGTTAAGGTAGCCAAGTTCTGTGCATCGTGAATCAGTCTGGGGCCGGAACAGACAGATCTAAGGTTACATACATCAGCGGGAAAGAAGAACACCACCACGCATGCAGTATGCATTGCGCCAAGACAATTTATTATTTGGTAGTCTAGTCGTGCGGCACACACGGATGGACTTTGTCTTCTCAAAGTGGTTGTTTTGTCAGGCACCACTACATACAGGTTACCGTGTCTTGCTGAGTTGGTGAAATGATTTTCCAAATACATGTACTTACCTCATATGTAGCATAAGGTCGTAACACAAACCTGCCCCAGTCCCAGATCCCAGCCCAGCAACCTCGCAAATACCTGCCCTGGCTCGTCTCACAGTCCTTTGTTGAACTTCGCTTCAGCTCCAGTCTCGCTGAGCATATACTCAGCTGGTGAATAAATATCCGATCCGCCGAAAATATGACGTGATAACAAATCACACAGCATTCCATTCTCGCCTTCTTCTGTCTCCTCGTCCAAAGAGCCGCTGGTCCCGGCTTTAGCCCTGGCCGCAGCTTGTTGTAGAGATACCCGTCTATCACGGGGCGCATTTGCGGTTCGCCTCATACCAAACTCATCCACAAGCACCATGTGGACTGATATTGCCAGTCCGTATCTTCTTCTTCCCTCTTTGTCACTGTCAGCATGCAAGCGTCTTGCGATGGGGACCACCTGCTGCATCGCTCCCTGCTTTCCCACGCGGCTGATAGAGGGTACAGCCTATGCTGGATGGCACTTGCGGTACTCAGATGTCCGAATGCTTCTTCCGACGTTAGGGCGAGCTTCTTGGCGAGCTTCCATCTTTTGCTCAGGTCAGGATAGGAGCCCAGGTAACTGTACTCTTCCAGCGTCCATCTATGTAGCTTTGCACGGGCATTTTTACAGTTAGTTGAGGCACTTTCGCTAGTAGTTGGTGTTTTGTATTAGTTACGTGCGCGGGAGAATCTTCTGGTATTTTAGCTTAGCTATGGGGGAGCGGACGGGACCCCGCGTTTTCCAGATCATATGGTCGTATGGGCTTTATATAAGTCCCAAACTGCATTATCACTTAAGCGTTGATAGAAGTTCATTCCTACCTTTCGAGGTACAGTTCCGGATCTTGTGGGAGGCCAAACTGGTAGAGAGACTCGCCTTCTGCCCCCGACCCCCTTTCCTTGGGTACCTACTTTAACTTTACTATATGCAGGTGCGGCTATACCCGCAAGTCTACAGACTACCTATATAAGCAGGTGGCGCAGGCTTACTGTCGAACGGACCTCTCGTTATCGTTTGCGATGACAATGTACTGGGCCCTGCAGAACCGTTCCAGCGAGACTACAAGCCTGTGCAATATCTAGCGAATGGTTTTAATGCACAATCCTACTTTTTAAAATCATAAACACTGCCATTCTGCCCTAGGTATCGTGAAGCCCATGTCACTAGAAGTACCTAGTGGAGGGGGGAGCCCTGTTGTACACGACTGGGGACCCTTGGCATTTCGCATTAGGTACCACTTAGTGTAGAGAATTTTTTGGTAGTGGATATCACCGTGTCGATGACAGACGCTCAAGGATTTGTCAAGGGTTCACACGATTTGTGGGCAATGCGAGAGATTATTCTATGATAGCCCATAATAACAACACCTACTTCGTATTATACGTGAAAATTGGAGGTTAGTTGTAAAAAGCCATTACAATTGCAGGTGGATTGAAAAAAAAAACTTAAGGTTGCTGCAGGGTAATCCCGGAGGCTAGCATGTGCAGAGTAGGCTCAGTCAGTCCCTCAAGCATGCCGTCGAAGGGTCTTCCAGGGCATGTGATAGGACATGTGAAAGTGCATATAAGTGAGATTGAAGATCGAGATATAGTGCAGCGATTGGTCGTGGTCCTGTCGATCGTAGTGACAATTCCATAGGCACATATGCGCTTACACAGTCCATCTAGTCACTCTATTACAATATAGTAATGCTGCCGAGCTCAGCTAGTGCAGGAATGGAATTCTCCTCTTGTATCCGTAATACCCGAGCAAACTAGTTTCCGTCGCCCTATTCCTGATTTCTCCAACCTACATCATATCTGCGTGGGCGAAGAAGGATTCCTCACATCTCGTGATCATGACGGGAGCAGCAGCGGAAGCGGCAGCAACAGAGCCGTCGCCAGACGCAGTGCCCATCAAGGAGGAAGGCATCGGCGAGGACTTTGATTCTGAAGCGCAAAACGGCAATGGAGCCGAGAGCGATGGGTCCAATTACAGAGAACCGGCCGAGTATCTGACGAAGCGTCTGAAACTGAAGATATTCGTCGTCGATGCTATGATCTCTGCCGTTATAGGTGCCGGCACCAACTTCGGCATAGCATATGGTGCGTCCCCCTCCTCCTCCCCCTGCTCCTCGCTTTGGGAATGCCCTGATCATTAACTCGCCTCCAGCCACATATCACAACCAAGCCGCCGGCGTACATCTATTCCGTTTCCCAAATGCGCTTGCGGCGGACTGCAGCTTCACGCTGCTTGCTCAATTCATCATCACTTGGCTGGCCGAGGTTTTCGTCGTCAACAACGACCTGCGGAGGGGTTGGGTGGACCCGATCGGCTTCCTCCGCGAGCCGAAGGGGAAGTTCTTGCGTTGGTATTTCCTCCTGGACAGGGAGAACCAGATGCCACATCAGGTCAAGGGGCGGTGGAACTGGGTCAGGTTCATCTGGTCGCAGATCCTCCGATCCATCGTACTCTTTCTCGTGTTCTTTCCGCCTACATTCGGCGTGAGCGTCGGTGCGCTCTCGGCGGTGGGCACGAAGACACCATACGGGGATTGGAACTTCCCCGACACGTATACGCCCCAGATCTATAAGCTTATCCTGGGAATAGTGATTGGAGCTCTGAGCACGCCGCTGATGTCTCTGTACACCATTGTGCGAGTCGGCTGGATTCTGAAGGCTCGTAAAAGGGCCGAAGAGTAACCCTCGCAAAAAAAAAGATCTTGCTTTTGCGACTCATCGATGATTTGCGAACCTGGCCTATACCACGAAATCGTTTAGATTAATCAATCACTTGCTTGGAAATATTACACTAATGATGCATTTCGTCGTTCAAACGCCGTACCGCGAGGTCTTGAGAGACAGACCATGCTGGCGAGAACGACAAAACCTCCGATTACCACTTGTACTTCATGTACACCGACCTTATTGCGCTCGAGGATGATTTAACGAGTTCAGCGCTGCTCGCATTAATGAATTGGCCGGTAGCGATGTAACCCCGGCAGCGAGGAAGATCCGGGAATGTCAGAAAAGGACATCGGCATCGTGTAATGATCGCATCAAATACGGCTGTCCCCTGGAAATCTCACATCGAAGATTTCCTCTCCACTGCCCGGCGAGGAAATTCACACAAGGTAGCGATACCATAGATCATGTACCTGGCGTCGACAGATTTGCCGAGAAGTGTAGACCAACAGCTACTCAACATCGCAAAACATTGCATGTCAACTTTCTCAGAATATCAAGTCTTTGGCCAATTCAGCGACTGAGATCATGACATCATCTGCGGGCAACGAACATAGCGGATCGGCCTCCTGGATGACACGGTTACGTTGCCCTCGTCTGAGTATATACTCCAGAATCGACGAGGGAAGCAGAAACCACACTACGTAGACCGACGGCCAGTGTAGCGTAGTAGTGATATGACTTGAGGGTCATCATAGCCAGCGGCCTAGCCATCTCGATGATGCACAAATGTAGTACATCAATGATGATAAGAGGTTGCCTATCGACAGATATATGTGCTACGGTATACCTGTGCAAGAGAGACGGGCTGAATCTGTAGCGACTGAATGGCTATTGCTTTGCGAGATGAGAATCGAATCCGTGCTGAGTAGTGTTGTAATATGATTCCATCACTACCTACTCATTGTATATCGTTCGATTCTATGTACCACGCACAAAACCGTCTGACATAGTCTACCCCGGTCACATATTTGCGTACCAGGTCAAGCTAAGTCATCTAACTACTGAACTTGGTCGGGTTGTTCGGAGCCTTGCAGTCATTCTGTTCAATGGGGGCATAGAAACTGAACCTCCCCAGAGGGTCATATTTCTCTTTGAGGCTTGCGAGTCGCTGCTGGCGCCACATTTCATGACCGTACCAGTTTTTCGGGTTTTCATTCCCGTAAGCGTAGTTGACGTAAGCTCGAAGCTCGTCACTGCCGCTGCTATCAAAGAGAATATCGCGCAACTGATTGCCGACAACGGCGGCCTGGCCATCGAGAGTCTGGTTACTAGGATCGTATGTGAGGAGTAGCGATGCTAGAAGGGTAGCGTTGCGAAAGGCGAAAGCAGATGTAGTATCGTCGATATTTCGTACCCCCTCTAGCGAATACCCCTCGAACATGAAGATGGAGTTGGTATAAGATGAGTTGGCTCCCCCAACATAGGCTGCAAAGATGCTGTAGGCTTGCTTTTGCGCCGGTACGTCGTATTGGTCCAAGTATATTGGGAAACGAGGATTGGCGAGACCGTTCTTCTGACATGGTGGTGCGTCTTCGTCGATGCCGGTCCACGTGGCCAGGTCGAGATACGTACCGCTCATAGGCATCGATGAAACGGGCCCGATGTCCAGGAAGAGCTGAGTATACTGTGAATCGACGACCGCAGCTCCCTCCTGGATGATGTAAAGTACGATAACCGGCTGCGAGTTCAATGAGCAAGTAGAGTGGTTGAGATTAGAAATCAGAATAGTATGAAAGATTATAGTCAAAAGCAGTGAAAAGCGGTCATTTAACCTACGTTTTCTGGGTCTATATCAGCGATGTTTAGCCAGTATGACCAGTTGATAATGTTGGCAGGCTGATTCATGAGGTACTTGTTAGCTGTCTCATAAACCGCGCCGACCTTGTCGCCGGCGAAAATGAGCGTGTTAACTGCCCAATCTGTGTATTGGATGTCGTAGACCTTCGAAGTAACGGATGTGATGATGCCGAAATTATGCCCTGCACCTTTCAGGGCCCAAAAGAGATCCGACGACGCATTACCGGAAACAGTCTGTTGTGAGCCGTCGGCCAGGACAATATTTACGGAGACAAGCTGGTCGGCGACAAGCCCGTAATGGCCCTGAAGCCAACCACGGCCGCCCCCGAGGGCAGGTCCGAGATAGCTCACACACTCACATGTGCCGGTAACTGTATATTCGGTTGGTCTGAGGCTTGTTGTAGATATATGAATAATTTAAACATGCCTGTCTGTTTTCCTGCTGCCCAGAGACCAATTGTGACATTCTTTGCCAAGGCGCCCCCTCCGATGGTAGCAGTGTTGCCGTCTTGAGACACTACCACGCTCCTAAGCTGGCTGAGATCAATGGCCACGCCTTGGTGCATCCGACCCAAGGTTCCGATGGATCCGTGGCCGCCATTGAAGGCCAAAAATGGCAATCCGCATGTGTTTGCCTGGCGTACCTATGTTGTATCACAGTGAGTTTAGGCTGCTAAAGGGGAAAGGCGTGAAAAGGCGAGTGAGCGCGGGGTGGACGCAGATGATGACCCAGCGTAGTAACCTCAATTGTATGATAAGCGACCGTCTATAGGACAGTAGTACTTACCGCTTGCGCAACATCGTCCTCGGTAGCTGGGACTACCACAATGGCCGGAGTGGGAGGGTCAAACTCAGACCACCGTGCCGTCGCGGCCTGAAACTGGGTCGACCCGGGTAGGTAAACCGCGGCCGCCGGTGATAGCGCGTCTTTGAGTTTCTGGACGCAGCCGGTGTTGTTAATGGAACACGAGACAGCGCCCAGCACTTGGATGAACATAAAAGCGGTTGGGAGACCTCGCATCTTGGAGTTGTGTGGTGGCGGATACGCCTTGGAAGCAGCGAATGATTGTATAAGATTGGGTTCTCGAATCCTCTTGGGATACAATCTTTCCAGAGTCGGCGCGCTGTTGTCCTATTGAGGAGACATCGAGCCCTAGACTGGTCGCATTACAACCACCCCCAACATGTTCAGCGCAGCGATCTAAGGACGTGATTCGCCGCCGCTTCATGCAGCCGGCTTTTCGCACCCCGGTAGATACAGCAGTTGCTCTCAAATGACCTGGTAAGGTATCTACAGAGTCAGCATCCCTCAGGTTGCATTACAACGACCTTCTCCATCAGGATAGGATTACTTCGTTGGCTAGGGGAACGCCTGTAGAGTAGGTAAGAGCTTCTGAATGTCTATAAGAAGAGCCTATGGCCCCCCTTAGTAGATAGATACCTAGATTCAGGCTCATATGAAATGCTGAATTGACTATCTATGATCTTGAACCGTCTGAGGCACTGGTTACCTAGCTACTCCCACCCGATCTCCCTGCACCTCCGTCGGAGATAGGCCATGCCATCTTCTATAGCTGTGGCTTGACAAGTATTCAGCTCCCCGTATGGTACAAGCCTGCCTGCTCCCTATTCTTGGGGCTCGGTGCGTACACTGTGTATATTAATCCCCATGCAGAAGCGGGGTCTTGAGAATGACTGGCCATAATTATTATTATCTCGTGTGTCTCGTCTTCCCTATTTAGAATCCCTTACCCAGAGCTTATAAATCTTCCTACGCAAATGAAACCTTGGTCTGAGACCACAATCATAACACCTCCGAGCTGTCAAATTTGGAATAATACGACTCCCAAGATGGTAAATCCATGCTGTATAATCATGCAGTAAATCATTGATTGTACCCGAAATAATAACCCGCCCATGGACTATTGGTTATAAAAAAGCTACAGTCATAGGGCTAGAGACCCACGGTCACGGCTCACCAGTTCTTTTGCCCTAGGACGCGCCCCCCAATGTTTTCCTCAACTACGTCAACCTGTTGCGAGATATAAACGGAGTTCGGCCCATCACATAGTGCAGGAGGCTCCCCGGAGACAATGAAACTTTGCAATGGGACCTGCTGTACAATCCGTTCCCGGCTACTGGTGGTGGAAAGGTCCAAGGCGCTAAAGGGGTAGTTGAGCTGATTGCGCTTGCCGCCACCGCTGCCAATGGTATGAATTACGGAGTGTGGCGTGGAAGATTTCTGTGTGGTGCCAAGAATATAGCTGAAGAAGGGACTAGACCAGGTTTTAATCAGAGGGAATATCATAGGGAGGTTTGTCGTGATGACGGCAACGAAAGCTTCTCGCGTACCCCACTCGCCGGCGAGTTGTGCTCCATCGATAGGATACTGCGAACATGGAGTGTTAGATATGTAGTTTCAACACACCTAGTTTTGTCACCAGCTGGTGTAACTGGCTTGGATACTCACCGCTACCACGAAGGCAGTTTTCAAAGTAGCGCAGACGAGTATGAATATCCCCGCGCCGAGGACCAGGCTTGATGCTAGTTTCTTAGAGAGCTTCAAAGACGAACTGCATAGCATGGGAAGAGGTATAAGAATTAAATAAATGTCCGTCGTGATATTTGCAGCATAGCAAGTCCAAACGACGGCGCTGGCAATAGCTGGCTGACAATGGTCTGCAAGACACGACTTATTAACATGACTGGGATCAGCGGTGCACATCGATGCTTACTTCCAGGGTTTGGGTTGATCTGCCAGTTGTGGTCGAATGGTATGCACGTTAGAAAGATAGCGAAAGTTGATGCGACGAATGTTCCAATGACAAGAACAAACCCTACGCGTATCTGGATCCGATAACGGCGGCCGAGTCCTTCCTATGCATACAGTCAGCTTGGGTTTTGATAAGCCAGGCTCATTAGAGCGACATACAGTGAGCCGAATGTAAAATCCTAGCACGCAGAGCTTAAGAAAGCACATCAACAATGAGTAGCTTCCCCAGCCTGCTAGTTGAATCTTGGAACCGATGACTCTAGATGGGGAAGTTCTAAGCTTTACGAACTATGTTAGGATCGTGATGGCATCTAGAGCTGACCTCTGTTGGTATTCTGCACTCTCGGGGGACAATGAAAGCCTCTGGGCATCAGTCAAACTGTTGTTAGCTAGCCCGTGGGCGAGGTTTCCTACGCTAAACCCCAGAACTGTTTGGACAGTGTAAAAGAGCTGTGAGCAAATTGAGATTAGAGTGACGGCAATGCTTGACTGGATGGAAGAAAATACCCACGATGGCAAGCCAGATGGCAAAGTCATCAAATTGAAGGCCTTTAACGCCAACGGCATTGATCCGAGCATATGTTCTGAGAGTGGTGGTGAGGACCCCTACTCCGTAGAGCGTCCATAACTGGATGGTAAAGGCGCTAGCCGCTGCTTCCGGTGACGCAGCACGAGCAGCGACTAGGCCAGTGAGGTCGTTGGCAGGCATTACGTGTCGGGCAATCGCGCGTTGAAGCGAGAAGAACGATCGTGTGGAGAAAAGGGGGGCCAAGTTTAGGGGCGGGATGAAACCAATATTTCTACTACGTTGGAATTATAACTTCATCTGTAGACTGTCGATCCTTCGTAATAGCGGTCCCATGCTGCGGACGTGCCATAGTAGCGAGAATAGAGATTGCTAGGTAGACACTCCTTCTAATTCAGCCCAGCGGCTTTCACCTATGAAATCCTGAAGTTGGACAATTATAGTGGGAGTTATCTTGCATATAGGGCTTTATTATGTCCCTCAAGCCACTGAGACATGCATAAGTGGGAGCCTCGAAAATAAAACAGGAAAAGAACTGTATGTATCAAAATGAGAGACGCTGCATACGGCTCGCACATCGGGGGCCTACACCTAGCGACTTCATAGATACATAGATAGAAGATAATCAAATAGAATATTAAAGAATCGCAAAGAGGATGAGAATCTATTCGCGAGAAGTAACGAAAACCACCGTAACTAGAACAGATGACTTTAGTGCAGGAATAGCAAGGAGAATGTAACGGAATAGAACTGCAGCGCTATGCCAATACACTACGGGCAAAAGTAGAACATTAATAAGTCTGACACTTAATGTCTGCAGTTATATATATGGTACTGTGACACAGAATGGCTATATATATGAAAATAAGCTGGTGGGATCGCTCTGCTTCAGTATTTATAGAAGAGCTCGTTGCGGCTTTGTGACTTCGAGCAAGCACTAAGCAAGGGTACGGTGCTAATAGAAACCCATGATCTGAGGGTATTATAGGTCTCTAAAAGATCTGCAAAGTTGTGTAACCACAATGACATTCAAAGATACGAGTGTCGACGCCTATCATATCTATGATTCATTGCTCAGTTAAGCTCGTATTGAAAGTAATCTTAGAGGCGGGAGTTCGAAGTGGCACTCGTATCGGTGCCTCACCTCTGCATGGCACTACCACCGAGGAATTCATTCCATTTGTCCTTCTCCCTCATTACACGCAAGCCGTATGAATAGGACATTCATGGGCAAGTTGGTATGCAAAGAATTACACAATCATGTAGCACAACACTGGGATGAGCTATTGGTGGCTGACCGGTGTGAGATGCATAACTTCGGTTGGGTACCTCTGAGCTACAGGGGTTACAGAAAAGTCGGTACATGATACAGAATCTTCTAAGGCACACTATGATTTAGAGGGGGAAAGAGGGCGCCTTTGCACTCATTTCTCATTATTTTAGAAAGTTAGGATATAAAATAAGCTGAGGAACGATTACTCAGCATATAGGATAGGCACGTATGACGGGCAGAACGTTCCTTACTCCACCCGAGATAGAGTGACAGTACTCTTAGGGATCGAGTATTTGGGGTACGATCATAACCCCTCAACAACGCAGAAGCGAAGGCAGAAGCAGTGCGACGAAGCGAGATGCATAGAGGCACGTGACATGCCTCTATTCCTCCACTCTTTTCTTTTCTTTTTACCTCCCCACCTGCTCTTTGCGCAAACCATACTTCTTCTCAGTTATTAACAACCCTCAGACTCTGATCATTCTCGTTCACATGATCTTATTTTCTCCGACTTGGAAGCAGAATAGTGAAGATGGCTCCAGAGAAACTGCCGCTGTTAACGCCAGGCCTGCGGTATCTTCCGGAGGACGAAATCGACCATCGGACCGACGCCGAGATCGAAGAACTCGTCGATTCCTACCGCCCAGTTACGCATGAGAAGAACTGCTGGGCTTTCTGGCATTCAGGGCGAGTGAACTGTTACTAGACCCTCCCCAGTGCCCCAGAATAGCTCTAACAAGTCCTCTTCCAAGTGCAGCTTCAAGAACATGCCACGATGGTGTAAGAGGAACTTGACTGGCTGGGTTCGGCGTCTCGGCCCCGGCTGGGATGTGCGCTGCACTGATTTAGTAGACGGCTCGCCAAATCATGTGTTTAATTTCGTTAGCACGGAGTACCTGCCTAAATGCTTGGTCGAAAAAGGAATGACCGGAAAGACCCCTAACCAACACGCGAGCGACTTGATCCGACTGCCTTTAGTATATCTTGTAAGTACAGGCTATCTTGAACCAGATCGGCTTCAAACTGTAAGCTGACTATAACTGAGCACGGAGGTGCGTAACTCGCTTTTGGTTTGTCAATATGTCGCAGATATAGGAGCCGTTACTGTAGAACATAGTAACGGCGTATTATTTTCCTGTGACACAATATACCCGGCACTAACAAACAGCCAGGTGTATGGATGGACTGTGGCACAGTGTTACTTGTTAGTTTCGATACCTCGTTCTGGAACTTGCTTGAAGACCGAGAGTGCCCGTACGAGGTTTTCATGGTCAATTTCCAATACCGAAAGCACGAGGGCCAGATACTGTGTGGCCTTGTCGCAGCACGCAAGAATAACCCCTTTATCTGGCGGTGGTGGCGTGTGTTCTTCGAGCTTTGGAAGGACCGTACAGAATGCGCCGGCTTGCGTAAGTTTGCCCTATTCAAAACCGACCGGCTGTGTTCGTGCGACTTAAACAGGGGTCTGACCAGGCTACCACCCTCTAATCCGTCATTTGGGCCTGATAGACGGCACCAATGCCGAGCGGATTGGCATCGGCGGTCCCACGGGGAACTCGGCTCATATAATGGTTGACTACCTGGCCCAAGACTACTGCTTCGAACGGGTCCGCCTGCTGGTGGATAGGGACGGGGACTGGGACGGCCCGGCCTACTACCGCAAGCACATATGCTTTTTGCACGTTGAGCGCGAGTACTGGAAATACGCCGCACTGATGCCAACAGAGATGCACCCCAAGCTGATGTCGTTACCTTTTAAACCGGAGATGACTAGAGAGAGTGACAACGCTGACGCGCCCGGCCTGCTACCCGGAGCAGCGGCTTTGGCTGCTACGCCGGAGGACAAACTTGATGAGAAGACTCTGCAACAAGCGGCGCGCGATTGGTTAACAAACATCGCCTCGAGCTGTTTGGCCGTCAAATTCAGCGGGGGGTACTGGTGGCCCGAGAGTGGCTGGGCAATGCCTCTCGCCGTTACCTGGGTGCTTCCGGATCACGAGGACGACGATATCGCACCGGGAACCTGGGCCGAGTGGTTCAGGTATGCCTCGACTCACCTGCAGCAGACCAGGCAGGTTCCGGTGTACGGGACATACCTTGAGGGTACAAACAGTGATCCATCCAAGGTGCCGGAGTTCTTGCGCGCCGAACGCGAACGGGTTCTGTATGCCGGGTTGCTGGAGCCCGCGCTCGAGAGTGACGGATGGGAGTTCATTCCCCCTTTTGAGACCACCTAAAGCATAAGGACGTGGGGCCCATAACAGTCCTACGTGTCTGCTGGCTGACTGGTGGCACTAACGAGTGTCACAAATGGTGGAAACGATGGCTGAATACAGTATTTTCACAGCAAAGCTTTACAGTACAGTCCTTGTGTCTAACGTTCTGGCGCAAAGACAAATAAAGGTCAATACCGCAACTAGTCTTAACACGGTAACTCTAGAGAAAGCATTCGACGTCGCAGTGGCTTAGGGGAATTGGCGTAATGGTACGAAGTGCTCGAGGCCTGTTTAACCAACAGTAGCGGCCCTCATTCTATGGCCTCGGCTAGTCACCCAGTGTTTACGTAGAACTATTAGGTATTCACGATTCGGAAATAGCTGCATGATGGGAACCTTTTTATTCATAGTGACCAGTGAAACTAACACACTGTGTCCTACTGTCTCTAGTCCCGCTTAGTGTACTTGGCATAGCCCCTATCCGGCGATCAACCAGACCGCAAAGCCTTGCCTTTTCCCTTTCTGCTTTTGGTCATTTTTTGACCATCATGGTGCAAACGAATATCGCACCCCGCAACCTCTGTTTCGAGTAATCATCAGTCCTAAGTGATCACCTGTCGCGAGTGACCAATGTCCTAGATTCTCTACCCTTTAATCAATCGGACTAAGAGGGCGACGGTTAGCTGGGAGGTAAGGATGACTGTCGGCATTGCCGTCCGCCATAACGCCCGAGTCCACAGCGGTCGAGGTAGACGCGCTTCCCTCGTGACCAGGACCCGAGGCCTTGCCCTCGCCCAACTCGATATCACGAGTCAGCTTGTCGAGTTTGCTCGTCTTCTTGTGCGACTTCCAAGCCGGTAGGCCAGAGTCAAACACATCATCCATCTCTTCGAGCGTATATCCCTTCGTCTCCGGGGCCATGAGGGTCATGTGGATGCAAGCAGCGCCGTTGAAGGCGGCAAAGATCATGTACATCTTCCAGTTGATGGCCCACAGCAGCGGCGGGACGGCAAACGCGAGGATCATGTTCCAGAACCAGTTCGCGGCTGTGGACAGGGAGACGGCCTTGGCGCGAACCTTGCTTGGGAAGATCTCGGCGGGGTATGTCCATGAAGTCGGACCCCAAGTGGTGGCAAATGTTGCGACAAAGAGGTACGAGACGGCAACAATGCCCTTGGATACAGATGGCTGGTCCTTCACAACCCAGGTGATGTCCTTGCTGCCCGTTCCATCATTTGGCTGGCCGTATACGGCCTGGAGACTGCCTTTTGGAAATGTCAATACTACGGTCAGGGTGGAAGGCGGGGAGTTGCAAACTTACCAGAGGTAAACAGGAAGACCATCATGAAGAACGAACCAATGATCAAAGCCGGGCGACGACCAAACTTGTCAAGATACAGGATAGCGGGCAAGGTGAGCACAACATTGATGACATATTGGATCGACGCAGTCGTGAGCGGTGAGGCAATCTGGGCACCCTCCATGATATACACGATATAGTACATCATGATGTTCATTCCACAAAGCTAAATCACAGAGATAGTAAGTCAGTACACGCGGCCTCATACATCTTTCTTGCCATAATTCATATGGGATATGCCATTTGGGGCAACGTACCTGTGACCACATCTGAATACTCATGCCCAAGACAACGCGTCGGAAGATTCGCGGCTGCACCAGGGCCTTAAAGCTTGAAGTGGCCTCCTCTCTCTCGAATCGGAGCGCGGCCTCGATCTCTTGGTATTCGGCCACGACCTTGGGATGTCTGGTATCACCCTTACCATGCAGCAAGGCTAGGACCTGAAGTGCCTCGTCCCAACGATCCTGGGACGCAAGCCAACGTGGAGAGAACGGGAAGAAGAACAAACCAACAAAGAGGATAGCAGCAGGAACAATCTGGATGCCCCAGGGGATGCGAAACGCGCTGGTAGGCTGGTTGGGGTCATTAGGACCGCCACCAATCTGTGCGGCGCCATATTGAATGAAATATTGGATGAGGATACCCCAGGTGATGGCCCATTGCTGCAGAGAGACAACGCGGCCACGGATCTCCTTGGGTGCAATCTCGGACTGGTAGACAGGGACAATCGAAGAGGCAATACCAACACAGATGCCTGCAATCACGCGTCCGGCACAGAGCATTGGGACGTTAAGGGCACCACATTGAATGCTAATATTGTCAGCAGCTATCTCCATCATCTGGTACACAGTCGAGGAAAGAGAATCTGATATAGCTAGTATGATGAATGACCTACATGGAACCAAAGATCCAAAAAATGCATGCGATCTGGATGGCGGCCTTGCGCGAGTGTCGATCAGCGATGAAGGAGCTGATAAGAGAGCCTAGAATGTCCACAGTTAGCTGTTTCATTTTCAATCTGTGATAACATCTTCAAAATCCTGGGATGACGCACCAACAAGTGATCCAGCTGGCATCGAGGCCGTAATGGCACCCTGACGGTACGAGACGGGGTTGTCAAAGTAGTTCTTATAGGCCTCAGTGCCCAGAACACCACTCATGGAGCTGATGTCAAAGCCGAAGAGGCCGCCGCCTAGACGAGGATGATAGTTAGCACATCGCTCAACATCACTTGGTCTTTGTCCCGTGGGCGAGTTGAAGCAAGGAGAGAGGTCCATCATAGCAGAGAGCACACTTACCAATGGCGGCAAAGCCGCAGATGAGGTAGATGTTGCTGACTTGATACATGGCTGCGAGAAAGCCAGTATCACTTCTCAGTATGACAAGCCGGTCAAAACTAGAGTTTCGGACGTGCGCAATAGAAGACAAGTGATTTCGATGTTGATCTTATGCAGAGAAGACTGAGGTTGTGATCGAGTTAACTACTAAAGTAGTTGCTGGGTTGATGGAGTTGCAGAACAGGACTGCCTGGAGACCTGTTAAGTAACAGGAAGGAGAAGGAACGAGGAGGCAGAAGAGGAAGAGGAAAAGGCAGGCTACGTCCAGTGTATATATGCACTTGCTAACAGCAGTGAATGTACCTCCGTAGGTATGGGTTCATTATGATACCTAAACTGCAGACAAGCAAGCAGAATCACACCGCGTGCCTACCTATTTACACGTAGGTACCTATGTACACACACACAAGCATTCACCACAATGTACCTTTCTGTCCAATCTCAGGAGGCAGACCGTATTCTCGGTGCAAACGTATGTGTCACGCGTGCTGTCAAGTCCAAACTACTGGGACGGAGCACCAACCTCTACATGCACAGTACTTACACGCGTGCCTTCCGGTAAGTTGGAAAGAGACAAGCTGTTATAATTACCCCGCAAGCACTGATCCTACCTTCTTATTGAAGTATCCGAACTGTGTCACTTATCTGGTTATGAAGCCTCCGAGTTGAATGTGGTGTGATGCCCTGAATGAACTATGAATATGGGCAAGTATCACAGCAGACAGAATATGGCAGCACCAACACTTGTACATCAACTAGAGGAAAGAGAATGAATAGTGTAATCACACTAGGTGAATGCATATGTACAAGGCGCAGTTTACTATCATAATGTAACACATGCAGTGAATGAAAAAGCAGTGAAACAGGCAATGCATGAACAATCACATTATAAACACTACTGTGCTATAAAGGATTGTGCACACAGAAGTCAGTTAAACATGGTACAGCAGAATGGTTCCCTGTTGCACATAAGATAAATGTATGAGAAATTGAACGCATAGCTGGGAAGTTGCACAGTTAATATTTTGCCCTAGTATTTCCTCAACATTGATTTAGTCTATGGAAGTAAGAGTTAATCAAAGTTACATTAAAACAAACGCCACAGTAGCTACGTACTTGTGGAAATTGATAACTTGGTTTCAAATGCTTTAAAAGGATGCAACAAATTAGGTTTAGCGCACTAGCCAATCTTGCCTTACTGATTATCAATCTTATAAAAATGATAAAGGTTGCTTCATACACTATTTTTTACTTTTACATGCCTGCAAAGTAGGTTACAATACCTAGAGGTGCAGTAAACCTATAAGGCAAAGATGAGGAATATACTAACCTCTTTCCCTTTAACAACATTAGCAATACTGAGCTTGCTATAGAACAAGTCTAGAAAATAGTCCTTTAAATTATAAGTAAGTACATAATTAGGTTGTCAAGTAGGTATTATCTTTCATATAATAAATGTGCTGATCTGCAATATATTACCAGAAGAACCTTGTGCCAGACTTTACTGCAACACCCCCTTGGCGCCCAAGCCCTGCCAGACTCAGCTGTTGTTAGTCAGTAAGCTAACCTAGAAGCCCCCCAAGCCTAACCGAATCGGGATCCGGACTCGTTGCCCTTCTGCAACACATGCCAACAACAACATTCAGGCAACCAATCTGACAGAGCAAGTACGGATTAGGTAGCCCATAAACGAAAGTGGGATGTAGCATTATCGCAACAAGATCGCCTCCGCCGCGTAATATACGGCAAGGCAACAGGAACCCACTCGTCCTATTTCACAGCCCCTCGCCCGTCCAGCTTCTTGAACTTTCCGGGCCCGTTGCCGCTCCTGTTATGATCACAACTCATCGTTGTTACACAAGATAATTAGCACACTCATCGTCAGCACTATACGCCGCCACTTCTAACTCTACCGAAATACATTCTATTGTACTTCGACATCCAGAATGAACAGGCTCCCTCAGGAGATCTTCGATCAGATTGGCACCCTACTACAGGGCCCAGACTTTGAGCGGCCAGCGCTGGCGACCATCTCACGTCAGTGGCAGGTGGCCATTGAACGGCAGACCTTCAATTGCATTAGTGTACGAAGCGATGAGCTACCCCGCTTTGACGAGGTCGTTCGAAATGACCGCCGTCGATATGTGGACGAAATCAAGTATCTGATTGTCCTGCCCAAGTATAGCGACGAAGATCGCCGTCGGTTCGAACTCGAAGAGGATCGGCGGGTTAACGACGAGGCGTTTACCGTTGCAATTCATAGCCTTTTTGTTCTTCTGCAATCCTGGGATCTTATCAAAGATGGCTCTCTCTCGCTTTCCATTGACGATGTTTTCTCACCCTCCGACCACCAATTTCTACGTCGTTCATCGCCAGTCTTTGATCCTGCCTTTGCGAGATGCTTGCGAACCAGAGAGGAGAATGCGTCTCCTGTCGCCGACCTTTGGGGTTGGCGGTACCGGTACTCGTTTATCCGTCTTTTGCGCCCGTCGATGCTACCTGAAGTTCTTATTGTTCGTGAACTCTGGACCAAATGCATGACGAGAAATCTCTGTGACCGGGTCCCCGTTGAAATCGCTGCGAGGTTACCAAATCTTCTGTCGGGTCGCTGGGTCATGAATGATTGGGGCATTCGCTACCTTGGGCTCCGTCAAACGCATCGACGTGAACTAGCTCAAGCGGTTGCAGAATTCCTCCCTCAATCGTCGTCATTGAGAGATCTCTCCTTTCAAATGCCCGTTTCGCATCTCTATTCGGATTATCAGAACTTCTCTTTCGGAACTCTTCACCCGGAGAATTTGACCCTCGACACACTAAGCAACGCAATCCGCGCCGCCACAGCGCATATGAGCACACTTAGAAGGCTTCAGATAACCGGTGTAATTGACAAGTCACTACTATGGCCCGGGCCAACCCGTGCTCTTTCGGAGCCGTACTGGCAGAACCTGGAATACCTTCACGTCACGTTTTCTTCGAGACGACCATCTGGGGGTCACTATTTTGTAGACGCTCACAATCCTCCTCAGGAGCTAGTCCCACGCTCACACCTAGATGTGCCTCCAGGGTATAAACAGAGCGAGGAGGAAGAGGTTGCAGCTGTAGCCTCCTTCTCCATAGGAGCAGAGTTGTGCCCGTCCGTGGATCTGGACGGACAGACCTGGCAACCAGTGGATGAGGTGGTACCAGACGCCTCACTCAAGCCGCTGATCAGAGCATTTGGGCAAGCATGTTTACAAATGCCAATGCTCAAATCCGCGGATGTGGTGACGATTATACCTGTACCTAGAGAATCCAACGGTAATGGTGGCTCATCTCGCTGGGGAGTCTGGTACTTCAGTCCTGGTACCATGCACCCTAGGCTAGAATGGTTAGATTCGGCGTTTTCCGAAGACACTCATGACAGGCGATTGATTTGGGACGTGAAAGACTGGCGACCAGACGCTGACTTACGAAGGCTTCTCGGGAAGATAGGAGACGACAAATATGGGGGACGCTTGGTCGAGAAATTTGTTAAAAGTGGGTTTTGATCATAAGAAGGGCTTGGTTATCCGAGCACCTTGTTATTAACCTAAAGATTCCATGTCGACGTTGACTTTAGAGAGCTCCATTCAGCGACCTCTTTTTCATTTCTTTCTTCATCTGTTATATGACAAATTGACAATGTCCATAGCCTGTGCATATGTAGGAGTCGCTTTTTTGCAGAATATCACCAACACCTTTAAGTGTGGAAGAAATTTTCTCATGGCCATGGCATAAAAGTAGTTAGTTATGAGATATAAAGCAGGGGCAGGTGGACATCACCTTTGACAGGTTCGGGTTTGCGAAACTTAACCTCTCGATATGACATTAAAGAGTCCGTAGATATATAATTAAAGCGATATAATATACAGACTTGTATATCTATTTACTTATTAAGTCGTTATTATATTATTTACAGTTCTAGAAAACAGACCGTGGAACTATTTAGATGTGTAAACCCACCCTCCAGACGCAGCTACTGACACAGAACTTTTCAACGTGTCAATAAAACTATTATTACGTATAACCGATCACCCACTGTAATTAGTGATTGACGGCGATCCTAATCTCGACGTCATGGTCCTCTTTATGTGATAGGTCGGCAAGATAATGTTGGGGGGCAAGTCTAACCAGAAAACTATTATCTTAAGTAGTATTGTCGATTGTGATAGAAGGCGGAGAGATAAATTTCTCAACAATTCTCACTTAGGCCTTTGGAACTATCACTACGCAATAATTGTATATATTTTGTGTATATAAGGCGCTCGTCTATGATCTTGCTATGCAAATTAAGATACAATGAGTTATATTAATGCTATAGAGTAACTTTCCATCGCATTGTCAGGAGTATTTGGGCACAGAGTGAATAGAAGACCGGCTGCAACTATAAAGCCGTAGGGTCGAGGGGTAGTAGAGGGTAGTAGGGCTTAATAGATCGAATAGCTAGGTAGGGGGTAGGGTAGTGATCAATTAATTCTTGAATCTCGAGAATATCTAGGGGGGGGGAAGCCCCGTAATATAGACAAATCGACTATGCAGCCACCCTGCAGGGTGGGTGGCGCTTCGTCACCCGACACGCATCCGCCACCAAAACCCATTATATACAACAACTAGATAAACTCCAAGGCCTATCAAGCTCCCGGCTCCAAAACATATAATAAAGACCACAACCCTGCTTCTCCACGTTTTACTTACATCCATTGTAAAACACGCTGTGACAAGGGCTCATGTGAGGGCTTGATAGATGTATTCAACTAATAATTCTCTAGGGGGTCCTTAGGTCCATGGTTTTCCTTCCTTTCGTCTGGAGGGACGGGAACGACCTGGCCTATTTATGCCCGACGCTGTAGTATACAATCTAGTACAACAGTACATCCTTTGTCCGCGTGACCCGTGTCTCATACGCACGTTGGTCGTCTCTTGCAGACGTCTCGTCCAATAGCCCAATCCTAATGTAGCGGTACTGCGGCCTAATCGTCTTGGCGGCGGTTACCGCGTTGACTTGTCTCCTTTTGGGTTAGCCCCAGTAGCGTCCGTGTGACACACGCCCCAATCAGAGCAGGGAAAACAAACCCGAAAGGGGAAAGGGAAATTACCTGATAATTCGATAAGTACAGACCAAGAGACGCTGCAAACAGGCCGAATACGATAAACGCAGAGAGCCATTCTTTTACAAGCCAGATACCGAATGCCTCGACCTCAATCAATCCTTTGAATGAGATGCTGCCTCCTTTGAGCTTCTTCTTTATCCATTGTTTGGCCTCGTCGTCTGTCATTGCCGAAAGCTCGAATCCTGAATGTTGTAATTGCTCGTTAACATTCGTCGTGAAGATTTCTAAAGCTCTATATCCCCTAGGAGCCTCAGGCTTGCCGATGGCTTGCAGCCTCAGATGATAAAGGAGCCAAAGAACGAAGATCCCAAGAGCCCATATTGCTAATAAAATAAAAATGATGAACAGTTCAAAGAATGAGGCTCCCTAACTATATCGCTTCATATCATAACACCAGCGGTCCACGTAAATAAAATAAAACAAATAAAGGCCTTTGCTTTGTTTTAACTGATTTGGCACCTAAAATTAGCTTATTTAATTTGTTTGGCCGGATCTGTTATTTTAACTGTTTTAAATATTTAATTAAATAATTAATTATATTAAAATTAGCTGGCCGGCTTTTATATTTTAAATTGCAGCTTATAAGCTATTAAAATTATTTTAAAACTAATGCTAAAAGCAGTAAATAGCTTTTAATATAGCCGTTTAAAAAGTTAATTGCTATAAAATTATTATTAACTTATATTAACTAAATATTTGCTTATACTCGGCCGATATTACTAATATTAAAAGCATATTAATAATAAAACGGCTTAATAAAAAAAATCGCTTTTTATACTTTTGCTATTAAATTAAAAAGTTTTTATTAAGCTTTATATAACCGGTTTTATTTATAATAAAGTAGCGCTTTAATTTATTTTAATAAAGCTTAAAGTTATTATTAAAATTAAAGCTATTATAAGCTTTAATAAAAAGCTTTTTAATAATAAAAATAAAAGTAAATATAATAATAATAATAATTTCGGCGGCAATGCTATTATTATAATGGTTTTTTTAATATAATATAACTAATTATTAAACTTATTTAGCTTTTATAAAGTTATTTTTTTATAAGCTTTTTAATTATATATTTAAATAAAAAATAATAACAGACTAATAAAAAAGCGTATAATTAAAAATAAACCGGTATTTTTATAGCTTTTTATAAGCTTATTTAAAGCTATTATAAATTTTAAAAATATTTTTTTTAATAAATAATTATATACTGGCGTAATAATTAGTTAATAGGCACTATTATTTATAAGTGCTAAAAGGTATAATATAAAAAGGTCGCCGGCAAAATAAGCGTTAGCTAGAAGTGCGAGGCTATATATATAATAACAGCAAAGCTTAAAATAATAAAGCTTTAAGCTTTAAAGCATTGTTATTTTTTTTAATTAGTTAAAAACAGGCTAAATATATATGCAGGTAATTTTTAAGCTTTTTAAAAAAAGCTATAATATTAAAAAAGCTAACGCGGTTATTTTTATGTTATAAATAGTTTTTAAAAAAAAATTTAAAATAATAAAAACTTTATAATAAACTTTTTAATTTTTTATATTAAATTAGTAATTATATAGCATATGTTTATTTATATTACTGTTATAAAAAATAGCATATATTTAAATAAAAAAGTTTTTAAAAATAAAAAAGCTTTAAATTTTAGCTATAAAAAAGTTTTAATAAGTATTATTTATAATTTTAACTATTATAGCTTAATAAAGTGTATTTTTATTGCTATTAAAATTAGCAGCAGCAATAAATATTTTTAAGCTAAAAAAAATTATATTATTTTTATTATTAATAAATTTATTAATTTAATAATTAATAACTTTTTAATTAATTATATAGCGTTTAATTTTATAATAAAAAACGTTATAGCATTAAAAAAAGCTCGAATTTATATATTAACAAAGTGCTTTTTATTAACCGAAAAAAATGATTTAATAAAAAGCTTTATTATCGGTTTTTTTATAAATAATAAAATAAATAATTAAATTAATAATATAGCTTTAGCATTATGCCCTACGCTATTATATAATATTTATAACTTTATTATTTATTAAAAAGCGATTATATAAGTCGTTATATACTAAAAAACGATATAAAAAAATAATAAAAGCTTTATTATTATTAATAGCGTTATTAAAAATAAAATATTTAAGCTTAAATTATAAGCTATACTAATTAATAATTTAACGTACATAATATTCGATATTTTTACCGATATAAAAGCCAGCTATACATTTAAAACTTAATAGCTTAATGTATAGCTTTTAATTTTAGTTAATATAATAGCTAATAATAATAATAATGCTTTTTTAAAAAAGCGACTTTTAAAAGTTAAAAAATAAATAAATTTTAAATTTTGCGGCGGTAATTTTAACGGCAATTATTTTACTAGCTAATTTATATATATTTTTAATTTAGCAAATAATAATTATTTAAAAAATAAAAAAGTTTAATGCTAATTTAAAATTTAAAAATTTAATAATTTTTATAAATTAATAATAATTAAATAAGTTTAGCGGTATATTAAATATAATATAAAATTTAGTTATTAATTGCTTTTATTTTTTTTTAATAAATTTAATAGCTTTTAATAATATAATAATAGTATAAAGTTATTAAAAAATAATAATATTAGCAAAAAAAAAAAAGCAAATATAATTAATAGCTTTAAAAAATATTATAGCTATGTTTAAAATAATATTTTATTAATCCGGTTGTTTTTTTATTTATTATTTTAATTTGTTTTTTTTTTATTATTATAAATATTATATAGCTAAATTTTTTTATTTAGTCGTTTAAAATTATTTAAAATAACTAATATAAAATAAGCGTTATAATTAAAAATAATTAAAGCTATATAAATAAATAACTATGCGTAAGCAATATAGCTTTTACTGTCGATTTATATATATAGTAACTGCTATTATATTATATTAGTTATAATATTAGCAGTTAAAAAAATAATTTAATTTTAAATAAAATGTTGCTAAAAAAGCGTTTAAATACTTTTAAATTTAAAAAAGCTATAGTTTAATATTTTATTAAATAAATAGCTTTAATATTATTAAATTTTTAGCTTTAATAAATATATATAAAAAAATACTATTTATTTATAAATAATAATACGTTATATTTTAAAGAAATGCTATTAAAAACTATATAATAATATAATTAGCGTATGCTATTTAATAAAATATAATCTAGCAAAAAAGCTAAAAGTAGGTTAAAAAGTAGGTTAAAAAAATAAGTCGGTTAAAAAGTAGGTTAAAAAAGTAAGTCGGTTAGAAAATAGGTCGGAAAAATAAATAGGTCGGAAGGTAGGTCGGAAAAATAAGTAGGTTAAAAAAGTAAATAAATTAGAAACGGTTTTGCTATTAACGCTAAAGTTAACCAAAGTGCAAAAAAACGTATAAAAAATATATCGTTATAAAGCTAAAAATTTGCTAATTTTAAATATATTATTTTTTTAATATAAAACGTAAAGCGTGTGGTAATAGCAATAAAAAAAATATAAATAAAACGTATTAAAAATAAAAGCTAAAATTAATTAAATTATAAGCTCGTTTTAATTAAATTAATTTATAATAAAAATTAAATATAAATAAAGCTAAAAATATACTAAATTTAAATATTGCTTTTTTTTATATTTAATTGCAGTATATATAGTGTTATAGTTTAAAAAAAGTTAAAAGTAATGCTAGCTAGCAGGCTAATAAAAAAATAAAGTTATTAGCTAGCTCTGTCTGTTTTATTATTTAAAAAAAACAGCGCTATAATAAAAGTAGCTTTATTTAATAGCCTTAGCTTTATTAAATATTAAAATATAAAAATTATAATGCTTTTAATAAAATATATAATGCTAATAATAATAAAAAGCTAAAAGTTTAATTAAAATATAAAAAAATTAATAATAAAATTAATTAAATTAAAAAATTTAATAAGCACTATATAAATAGCTAGGCCTAATTAGGTTAAAAAAATAAACTTTAATATTAATATAATATTTTAATATAATTTAATATATATAATAAAAAGTACTGCTATTTTTTTATATAAATATTTTATATAAAAAATAAAATAATATATAACATAAGCTAGTTAATAACACAAGCTAGTTAATAACTTTTTTTTTTATACGCATTATTTTTATTTACATTTTTTTTAACAACGCATAATAATGCGCTTTAAAAATAAAAAAAACGTACAGCTTGCACTTTAAACTTTTATATAAAATAAAAAATTAACTATTAATTATATAGCATAAATTTATAATATTTTTTATATAACACTTTATAATCGCTAGCTTGGCCGACAAGCACAACAAAATATATTAGCTGCAATATAAAAATTAATAAAATATAAAAAACAAACCATTATATAATATATAATAAACCTAGTTTTACGATCGTTTCTACCTCGGTTAAATAGTATTAAAAATATAATAAATTTTTTTTTATATGCATATAATATAACCGCAGTCGGTATTAACTAGACCTTAAACTTTATATAATAATAACTTAACTTTTAAACGCGTTTTTATTAAAAAATTAATTACTAGCGAGTTTTCTACGAAAATTTTAATATATATTAAAAATAATATGCTTTTATATAACTAATAATTACTAAATTTAATATTATTAAAAAAAATATTTATAACTTTAATAAAACTGGCTTTATAATAAGTAAAATAGCAGCTAAAATAGTTATTATAACCTCTAACTAGCGCGGACAACTAAAATCTATATATATAAATAATTAAAAATAGTTATTAATAATTTAAAGTGTTAAATTATATAGCTTTATAATCTTTTTATATATTATTTTAGCAGCAAAAAACTATTTTTTATTATAATATAAAAATAGCACTTTATTATCCGATTAAATTATTATAATAATAAAAAACGGCTAAATAATAAATAAATAAAGTTTTAATTAAATTTAGCATTTTAATAAATATACTGCTTATTATATAAAAAGTATTTACCGCTTTTTATTTTTTAATAGCTATAAAAGCTATTACTCCACCAAATTTAAATTATATATTAAAAAATATAATATTATTACCTTTTATATGCCTGCTTATTTGTTATATTATTTTTAGCTTTTTAATATTAGTTATTTTAGCTTATTAAAACGCGCATATATAAAAAAAATTAATAAATTAGCCCGGCTATATATTATTTACGTTTTAAAAAAAAAATTTTTATCGTATTTTATAAAACATATAAAGCTTTTATAACTAAATCGAATATTTAAAAAAGTTTTTAAACTATTAAATTAATTTTATATAATTTAAATTATATAATTTTATAGTTTAAAATAAAATTACTAACTAAAATGCCGCCTAAATTGTCGTTATTAGCTAAAAAATACTTTGTTTTTTAATAATTATAAACTTTATATAATATTAAAAATATATAATTTTAAGCAAACTATATTAAAAAAAAATTATATAATATTAAAATAGCTTGCTAAAAAAATTTTTAAAAACAGTTAATTAAATTATAAAAAATATAACTATGTTTATATATAAAGTTTATTTATTAAAAAAAAATGCTATATTTTATATAGCTAACTATAAACTTAGCTAATATTGCTATATAAAAAATAAATATATTTAAAAAAAAATCTTTTATTATATAAAAAAAATACAATATTAAAACAAAACAGGCTATAAATGCGCAGATTTTATAAAAAGTACGTACAGGTAATCGTCGTATAAAAAATGGTCTAGCGCATATATAAAAATATAAAATATACGGAAAGCCCGGGCATAATGCGCGCACTTATTAAAACGCTATAAA
This sequence comes from Nemania sp. NC0429, assembly GCA_022578495.1. Classification (NCBI taxonomy): domain Eukaryota; kingdom Fungi; phylum Ascomycota; class Sordariomycetes; order Xylariales; family Xylariaceae; genus Nemania; species Nemania sp. NC0429. The sequence continues at coordinate 63,288 of MU392236.1, forward strand.
AACGTTTAATAAAAATATATTTAATTAAATTTAATTAATTTAATATATTATAGTTAAGTTATTTTAATTATATATATAAAGGTATAAAAAAGTTATTAACTAGCTTATATTATTAATTAGCTTATGTCGTACATTAGAAATATAAAAAATAAAAAAATTATTAATTTTTTAATACGTTTAATAAAAGCTATTAAAATAGCTAATAAAAAAAAAAGTATATTAAATAATTAAAAAAATAAGTTATTATATAAATTTTAATAAAATAACATTTATAAACTTATTAACTTTTTTTTATTAGTACTAATTAAATATAGCTAATAGTTTTTTAGCTAAACATTATAATAATTTTTAAAAACTTTTAATATTATAACTTTTAAGCGGCACTTTTTTATAAGGCTTTTTTTATAGCCGTTTTTGCGGCCGTTTTTAGCTGGCCGTAGTATGTTTAATAATAAGCAGCTAAAAAGCAGGTCGACTTAGCTTTTATAGCGGCCTCTGCGGTTAAAAAAGCGGCAATTAAAAAGATTTTTAGCTAGCGCTAAAAATAAAAAATGTAAGTTTTGCCGGCTTTATATAAAAGCGCGCAATCGCTTATAAAATTTAGCCGGTTTATTATAATTAGCTATAAATTTTTATATAAATTAAATAGCATACCATATAATAAATTAGCACTTTTAATAAAGCTTATAAATTTATATAAATATAGCTTATTAAAGCTATAACAGCAGCAAAAACTAAAAGCTAGCGGCGGCAGCATTAATTTAATATAATAAGCTTAATATAGCTAATTAAAAAAGCTTTTAAAAATAATTAGCTTAAAAAAAAAATTAGTTTACTAATAATTAATTAACTTAAAAACGTTGTTTTTATTATTATTATTATAAACATAAAAGTATAAATATTTTAATAATAATATAAAAGCGTAAATATAGCTAAAAGCTTTATTAAAAAAAGTTAAAACTTTAATTAAAAAATTTTTATAATTTAAATTTTTAAATACTTTATTATATAAATTAAATAAAAAAATATTTATAAAAAAAACTTTAGCAATACTTTTATTAGCGGCTAAATTAACTTGTTTTTTAACTTTTTAACACTAAAATAACTACTAAAATCTTTTATAAAATTTACTAAATTTATTTAAAATAATTAGCAAATAACTAATTAAATAAGCTTAATTATTTTGCTATGGCAACTAAATTAAAGCTTTTATTTTATTTTGATTGTCAAATTATCTATTAAACAGTTAAAATAATGCTTTGCTTGTGTGAAGCGCTGTATAACACCTTTAGCTGATGCTCATACACAGGGCTCTTTGATAAACATCGACGGGGTGGATGGGACATACATTGATCTCCGGCGCACAAGATCCACGGTTGGTTATATCAGCGAGCCAATATGTCTCGTTCAAATACTCCCAAGCACTCCTTGATATGTCATTGAAAGGCTGGGAAGTTCCATTTTCACTTTTTGGGTCGGTCCAGTTCCACCCGTACAAAGCGGGCAGCTTGGGCACTGGCAGTACAGAACACGCCTCTATGCTTAATGTTGGTGGCTCAAGCTGCACACCCATAAATTGCGATGATCTATTTGATAAGCCATAGAATCCATATTCTGAAGTGTCTGTGGCACGTCAGGTTCGAGATTAGTGATGTTGACAATGTGAACACCGATATCGAATGACAGAAAAGAGGCTTTCGCTTGCTCACAGTTTGATACACTCCACAGGGGAGAGCAGAATAACTGATGTTCCGGAAAATGTACATGATATTCGAAGCATATTTCTGGCGCAAATGACTTTAGTCTGTAAACAGTTTCACCGGATGGAGTGAGTCTAACCGGCAGAGTCTTCTTCGCGCAATATAAAACTTGTGTTCAAAGTGTCGATACGCCAGAAATCGTGAATGATATATGCAACGGGTCGAAATTTCCAAAATGAAATGAGATTGGGAGTGAGTTCACTACTTCGATCGCGAATCACAGGTTTCGTGATGGGAGTGTAGCCCGTTGCAGCGCTGGTTAACGTAGGCCACGCTAAGATGAAGGACATGCCGAAGATGATGAAAGCGCTAGTAAGTTTGGAGGCAAGACGTTTCTGAGTGATGAAACTTTTTGCGACACTCCATAACGAAAATATTGAAGGTTCGCTTTCTAGAAAGAATGCGTGGAATGATGTGAACGAGAGAGGCTGCGTTGCTAGAGAGACCGTAGCGCAATCTGCAAATAGCCTCCAAGATACCCATGCCAGACACAGTTGGCCCCCACGCCCAACGACCTGTTCAATGAATGAGTATGACATCAGTCCATTCGATCTGACGGTAAAGTTCGGGGCCTTACTAAGTCCCAGGACGTATCAATCACTTTGGCTTGCGTAAAGGTCAGATCACCCAATCCAAGATTGATCTGGAAGAACTCAGAAAACGCAAATCGATTGGGATGGTAGCCGAAGGGACTGAATGATCCACCAATGTCACAGCCAGCGACGGTCCCGCCATTATCGTGGAATATTCCCCTGATCAGCAAAAGACTAAGAGTGAATTTGAAGCCTATAACAAGAAAAACCGTTACGATCCATAGCTTCCAATTGAGCTTACTGCTCCGAAGATCGGTCGCGGCTTGAGAGAATGCAGAGAGCCACCATTTTCGAGCCGATCGAATCGGACTCGTGGTGAGATTCGGGTTCGATTCCGTAGTGACTTCCTCGTGAGAAATGATCAAAGAATCAAGAGAAGACGATCGTTGTGCCGTGGCAACTAACATATTTGCATTGAATGAAGTGTGTGACATGTGGAGATATGGAAAGACAGTTATGGGTGCAGAAGAGCAAGCATTGCGCACTCATATGGTGTATTCAACTTAAGCAGAGTGCAAAGATAGTGATAGAGAGCAATTTAAAGAGAAAGAGCGAGTGGAAAAGATAAATGCCACTGGGCCAGGGCGGAAGGAGTTTGAGGAGTCAGATCGGCAGGGAGTGTCGTATCTAGTCATCTGGGGGCGGCGTGTCATGTTGATACCCAAATCCCACCTCAGTCTATCTTATTATAAACATGCCACCTCACGGCGCAACATGCGGGTGGCAAGTATGAACTTGAGTGGGAATACACGCAGGCTGGTAGACACTATTTTTAGCGAGGTATTTCTGTAAGGCTTTTTGCTAGGCACGAGCACAAAAGGTGATATTAATGGTCTCTAGTGAGGATATACAAACAAATGGTATCTGAAAAGGTCTTGACTCGCTTCCTATTGATCTTTTCGGGCTTGTGATATTGCGGCGCGTGTCCGATTGAACTAGGAGAGAACAATATCTTCGCCTTATATGTATAATAAGGCTTCTCCATCTCATCTTGTTCCATACAACTTCGCGGAAGATGCGTGCCCTGCTGTTGCATTCTTGCGGCTTGTCCCGGATCTGGCGCTCCAGCTCTCTGTCTAAAGTCCACACGTCTACATCAGACCCTTGGTCGTTTCGTATATGGTCTAACATGTAATCCCTGATGGGCTCGCTGGGGGACCAGTATGCATAGACAGTGGACCTGAGGCGCCTAGGTAGGATGTTTTTCTTGCTTCCGAGGTCTACCAACTGATCTACAAGGGTCTTAATGTCGTCTGGCGCGTTGGTTACGGAGCGGTATTTGATGGGTAGGTCGCGTGCAAAGCGGATAGCAAGCAAGATACAGCTTGATGGGGGACGACTGTGAGCGGGACAATTGCAATGAAGTCCGAGAAACGAAACCATGTTTTTTTGCCGAGAGAAGCTGGTTGTTGGCGTCGAGGAAGTATTATCGTGCGAGGCAGAAGGGTGTCTGGCTGGTAGCCAGGTACGATCAGGTAATCAGGTATCCAGCAAGCCAGACCCATGTCTCATACATGCCGAAGAGCTATTACATATACGTCGTAACCGCTCTTGGATTGCCCGCTTCTCAAGCAACGCTGCAGACGCCTCTCATGACGCCTACCATTCATATTTGAGTATTGGCATAATCTTCTCCGCCTGCTCCCCCACCAGCGCTACTGATTCCGACTACGGGCCTAGCTGTCCCTTCGCTCTCCGCCCCTGCTCCTCGCCGCTATCTAATTAAATGCCCCTTCGGCACCAGTACTTGAAAGTGATCATCATCAAAGGATATCTTTATACACCCAATAAAATGATTAAATCATTCTCGGAAAATAGTTCCATTTGTCTGCGTACGCTTTGCTATTCCAGTTTTATTCCACCTTTAAGTACTGGTGCCGGAGGGGCACTGAATTAAGTAGATAAAACCGCATCCAAGAAGCTGCTCCAGACCCAAGTTTCAATCTTTCCATCCCTGGCCTACTTTCGCTTGCGCATCAACTTTTGACCTAGTGTCTGTTTCGACGGACGTCGTACTTTGGCTCCTTCAACTCTCTATTCCCGTTTAGTCAAGGGGTGCTTAGCGGCCCTGTGGATGATCAAGCCGCTACCTAGGTAGGCATCTTTGTCATCACATGCATGCGCACGCCAGGTATATGACGTGCATCATACCCTGAACTTGGCGCGCAAGGAAACACATGCCATTCTAGGATCGTAAACACCACACAATGCCACCCATGTTGAGGCGACCATGATGTCAAATGGGACAATGGCAGGATCTTGCCAGAGAGCACCCAAATTCAGCTTCGTTTGAAAATCGCGACAATCCTGTTTCTACACGTATGAGGTGGCATATAGACTACCTAGCCGCCGTGAAGGCAGCGCCGGACTCGACTCGGCAATAAAAGACGCGAGCTAAACCCGCCAGTCTGGATATGAGCTGCATCGCTAGAAAGGGGGGTGGAGCGGTTAGAAAACAAGCTTTCTGGAGGCCTTGGCACCAAGACCTTCCCGATTTGTCTAATCATTAAGAGCTGGCATCGGGACTTGGCAGGGGTCGCGCGATACTATCGTGAACTAGAGCGGGGATTAGAGCAGAACGAGCTGCGGCTACAAGCATGCACAGCGTGTGTGATGATCTGGGTCCCTTATCTGGTGGTCCACATGGGCATCTGCTCACCAATCGTGACCAACCATCCCACTACACGGCTAGAAAGAGAGCGCTCAACGTCAGCTGAACATCTACCGTATACTCACTCACTTGCTCAAATATTGATATACATGCGTCACAAGTATGGAAACCGACAAGGCCTCCTGCGATAGTCACATCCACTGTCCCAGACGTCATCAGGAGACGTCGATGACGGGGACTAATACCCCATCGCGCCAGACCCCCTGTAGAGCTTGCGCGTTTCCTGGAGCACCGATTCGCATCGAAGCAATGCGCTAGCTCTGTTGAAGCGATACCCCCACGTCGCAGGCAAGACTATGCTCTGTTAGTCTACATCGCGAGAGCAACGTGCTCTATCAAGGCCGAAGCAAGTTTCAATGTCTTCCGAGACGTCAAGCCCCGTGGTCCAGTTCGACACCCACCTTACTTCCTACCGCCGCGTCTATATATTTGCCATGGCTTCCAAAAAGATGGGTCGAGGAATTTCTCTTCCTCTATTCCGACATATCATCGTTATCCTCAGTTAAACCGAGGCACCCCTGGCTAATAGTAACTAGTACCCGATGCCCATCAGACCTACCGCCATTATGGATGGCCTCACCAAGCTCAGGGTTGTCCGCAACCCCAACTACAAGCGTTCGGGTCTCAAGTCTTATGTCTCCTTGATGAACAAATACGGCTTCGACTCGACCAAGGAAGGCCCGTATTACCATATCAACCGTGTCGCTCAACGCGGCCTTGCCTCTCATGGCTACCATAAGAAAGGAGGGCGCGTTCGTGGCGAACATGTGCTCGTCAAGAGGATCGACACTACACAGACGGGTGAAGTGGGAGCCGATGACCAGCAAGGCGACACGGAGTGAGTCTCTTGCAGCTAGACGCTAGAAGCGCTCTGCTTCCGGAAGCTAACTTTCAATACCTCAAAGATATCTCGTCCAAGTGTCTATTGGTACCCCAGCCCAGACCTTAATGCTGGACTTCGACACCGGATCCGCCGACCTCTGGGTGAGTCGCCCTGATTCTACGTCGTAGCTCATCATTGCTAATCGCACACGAAACGTGTAGGTATTCTCAACGAGTCTCAGCAGCTCCCTGCGTAAGGACCACAACGTATTTGATCACACCAAGTCGAGCACATACAAGGCCCTTTCCGGCGAAAACTGGAACATCTCCTACGGCGATGGCTCAACCGCCTCGGGCACCTGCGGCAGCGACGTGTTGAACATTGGCGGACTCAATGTCTCGGGTCAGACAGTCGAGCTTGCCACCAAGCTATCCTCGCAGTTCGCGCAGGGCACCGGCGACGGGCTCCTAGGGCTTGCCTTCAGCAGAATCAACACGGTGACCAAGCACGGACAGCCGTCCCCAGTTCCGACTCCGGTGGAGAACATGATCTCGCAGGGCGTGATCCCGGCGGACGCGTCGCTGTTCACGTCGGCCTTCTACAGCGAGCGCGACGAGGAAGACAGCTTCTACACGTTCGGGTACGTGGACCAGGACCTCGTTGACGCGTCCGGCACCGACATCGTGTACACGGACATCGACAGCTCGGAGGGGTTCTGGATGTTCGACTCGGCGTCGTACGTCATTAACAACACCACGTCGCAGCAGAGCGGCAACAAGGCCATCGCGGACACGGGCACCACGCTGGCTCTCGTGTCCGACGAGGTCTGCGACGCTCTGTACAAGCAGATCCCCGGCGCCACGTATGACTCGACGCAGCAGGGCTACGTCTTCCCGACCAGCGTGACCGCCGACGACCTGCCCGATTTCTCCGTCTCCGTCGGCGACACTCAGTTCACGATCCAGAAGGAGGCCCTCGCCTTCGCCCTCGCCGACGACAGCCACTGGTACGGCGGCGTGCAGAGCCGCGGGACCAACCCGTTCGATATCCTCGGCGACGTCTTCCTGCGTAACATCTACGCCGTAAGAAAACCCAGCTTCACTTGTCCCCTGTATTCATTCTTATCACTTGTCACGTTACCTATTTGCTGACCAGTTGGCATCGCGCGAGACAGATCTGGGATCTCGGAAACACCCGCTTCGGCGCCGTCCCCAAGATTCAGGCGACGCAGATCCTGACGCCGCCTGGCAACGACGCATTGGCTGCCAGCAACGATCGGAAGACCAGCATTTCTCTGGCCCGTCTATAGAGTTGCGTTTCGAATTGGGTGGAAATGCGTAGATGTGTACGAGGGTTAGGTTGTTCTGTATTTGTACCTCGCGGAGACAAACCTGTTATGAGAAGTCTGCAGCGGTATAAGAAGTTGATAGAGCTATAATCGTATAAGACCGTATTCAATACTGTATGCAACTGTGGAAATGTTAGGATATAAGCCGATAGAATTAGACGTTTTAGCATTCGAAATTGAAGTCATTTATATAATATTGCCTTATTATGATGGATGTTTTCTTTCAAATAAAAGGGGATGTGGACATTTCCCTTCTTGTGAGGCCGGTAGCTAATACGTCATGGGGCACCTATAGATATTATACACTGTCTATACCATAATACCTGCCCGCGTCTGGAGGCAGAGTCCTCACGAGACCTTCCCGTATTGGGATTTCTGGTGCCATCAATAAGGTACCTTATCATCAGGTCGGAAAGAGGTACCTCTGAGAAGTACCTAAGGCAAGGGATGATCTCCTACCAGTCCAACACCTCCGGGCGGCCTGTCTCCTCTCTTTTCCCATCACATTGAGAATCAATGTCATGGAGTGTCCCAAACTCCATGGCCCTTACTACATAAGTACTTAATCGTCGTATTGTATATAATGCCATGGGAATTCCCATCAACAGTCGTGGCCACATCATTAATCCTCGAATTGTCTAAGTATACATGATGTCGACCTGCACCCAGCCCCCGGCCTCCCTCGAGCAGCTTCCAGATGAACTTCTTCTGCAGATCCTCAAGTTCTCAATGCATCACGAGGGCCAGTTCTATCCGGAATATTGCGTCCACCTCTTCAACGAGAGCCGTCGGTTTCGGCGTCTCTCTCGGCCGGGAAACCAGCAACGGCCCCATCTCCAGGACTGGTGCATGGTGAACGCGACCAGTCGCAGCATTCGCCGCGTGGGCAAAGAGGTCTTCTTCAGCTGCAAGACCATCGCCATGAGTTTCGACTTTCCCCAGAGGCTTCGTAACGGCGAGTTCCCGGCCTTCGGGACCCCCGCCGAGCAACAGCTGGCCCTTCGCCTGATGCGATCAATCAATATCGTGAACATGATGGCGACTTACCCATCGACGATCCTGCAGCTCCCGGAAACATTGCAGGTATTTCCCAAGCTCAAACATGCCATGCTCTCGTTTGGGTACTCCGTCTACGATCAGAATATGTCATTCTTGTCCTGGATCCTGGGGGTAGATGATGTCTGGCTCGTCCTACGGCTTCTTCATGAGGCCGGAGTGCCTGAAAAGGTGGTACTCCAAATGGGTATCCACGAGTCACTACCACGCAGCGAGTTCCTCGAGTTTCTCGAATTGGACGTTTGCCCGCGTCTCCGGGACGAAGTGGACCGAATGAAGAAAGCCCAGAGTAGGAAATAGGCTGTCGTACACTATAGGATCATTTTGCGGAAAAGGTTATCCTGAATCTTTATGACAACTCCTAGGAGCGATTACCCATCTTCATCACCGTCAACGATGGAGCAGCAACGAGGATTAAGGACTATCGCCGTCACCATCTTAAGGGAGTATCCAGAGAGCTCGTTTCACGCTTCGCTCAGAGGTCTGGAAAGGTAAGCGGGCTATAAATAGATGGATGAGATATTTCTACAGGTGTACATGTCAACTTCAGGTACGTGACCATGATACCTACACTTCGGCCCACCACCTACCCGCCCGGCGCTTGGCAGATCTGGGATCTCCTGAGCTGACCCGCTAGTGTAGTGCCGGCCGCACCCGCTAGCTCCCGATATTAGTGTGTATACCGAACCCGACTCTACTTCGGCGATATCGGTAAGGGATAGTGAAACGGAGCACCGGAGGCTACGACGAGAAGACGGCCATGGGAGCGCCACGATAAGTCAACAGATGCCTCCTTACTGAATGTTCATCGCATGGACTTTACACGCCTTTACAGTATGTATGTTGATGGGGTCAAGGACCGATATGGATGCTGTAGAAAAGGTAGACAGAGACCTAGGTTCATCCCTGAGGGGATCTTAACGTACACTGTGGTTCGTACCCTCTCTTATAGTGTCCGTCTCTTATAGTCAGCCAGGGTGAGGTCAACCACCATACCATGTGTGTTATCGTCCTCGGCGCCACAATCTTGACATCGTGCATGGTGGCCCTTATAAATTGAAATCGGCCACCCCTTCAATCGTCGCCAGCTCCGCCGTACAGTCATGCGACCCGAACGGGACGGTGTTGCAGTTCACGCTCACTTCGCCAACTCCCACGAAAGTAGTACTACAGTATTTCTCGATCAGCTATCTCCGCTTTCCCTTCGAGTTTATGTCCAAGGAACAGTCACGTACGGGCTACTCTCGCCGCAGTTGAGCACTTGTATGACGGTCGTGTAGACCGTACCTATGCCGAGCTGGAGGTCGATGATGGTCGAGTTATCGTTCTGCGTGCCGGTGATGGTGCATCGGTAGTTCGAGTGCAGAGGGCAGGTGATGGTTTCCGTCTGGTTGGTCAGGTCGTACGTGAAGGTCAAACTCGCCGTGCCGGCTGAGCTGACCTCGTCCCAGGTCGCGAAGTTCAGGTCGCGAAAGGTCCAGCTCGGGAGCCGGCTGCACGGCTCTAGGGCGGCTGATATCCCGAGGCCGACGGATATCATCACCAGAAACGGCCGCATCGCTGGCAACATGTTGTCGAGGTGGGTTAATCGTCAAGAGGTGTTGATGTGTAGGTAATTATTGTTAATCTGAGGTGACCTATCGTGGGACAGCGAACATCATATCACGATCGCTTTATGTTAATTGTATGATGCAGTTGGATTATATGGTAGGTCGACGAATCACGAGGTAGCAGGCCTCAAATATCCGCTGCTTGTTGGAGACTAATTAGCCGTCATGTTATATTATGACCCAGCTTATCAGGAGTGCATGTTATATTGGACGCAACCTCAACTCGGCAGTTCTCTCATAGTGTTCCTACAAGCAGTGTATTGAGACTACTGCTTAAAGCTCGCTAGAAACTTGTGGTCGCGGAGCCCTTTACCCCGTACAACAGTGAACCACATAGTGAGGGTGTATTCGTTGTTGTGAAGAAGATGGAGATCCAGGTACAGCAAGTGTGCCAGATGTCGCTTGATAGGTAGACTGTATGAAGTGCTCTTTCTGAATTCCGTATCTCTGGCTCAACCTGTCCTCCTCCCGTGTTTTGGTTGCCCGTCTATGATGAGCTTTTTTTTTTTTCGCATCTTACCTCGAGACTATCCTCTACGCTCAGCAGGAGAGCACTTACCGTCCAATCCCGCCCATCCCTGCCTCCTCTCCGATGCCCGACGCGCAGTCCAGCAACCGGTGAGAAAACGGTGGTGCCAGGCACCGAGCGAGTCCTTCTTCCCTTCTCTGTCTCTCTTCTTCTCTCTTTCTCTTTCTCTTTCTTTTCTTCCTTGGGGACTCAAGGACCCGAATCATCATCGTCATCATCTCAGTAGACTTCGAAAGGAAGTCAACTTCGATTCAGATAGAAAGCTCGCTTTGCCCTTTCTTCGAAAGCTTGAATTGTCCTGTGATCAAGTCAGCAATACGCACGGTGCACCATGTGCCACCTTGCCCGGCGCAGTGCGAGGCGAGGCTGCTCCGCGTAGTGGGCCAAGCCAGTAGTTAATCACGTAGGTAAGTAAGCAGGTAGACTGATACCACCAAGTCAGTATGTCACAAAGAGCGATAGTCCACGGTAATAGTCGTAGACGAGTAGTAAGTAAGAAAAAAAAAACCAGAGCTGTGATGTTAAGCCCTCGAAATCGTATTGTGTTCTCCCCCTTGCCACTTGGCTGTCGGATCTGGATTTTGCAAAAAATCAGCTTGATCCTTCTGTGAAAGATGGCGAGGGGTCCTGTAAGAGAAAAATGGGAAAATGGGAGGGGGGCGGGTGGCCACGACCCTTGTCAAGCCACACTCTCCTCCCATTAGACTATACTACATGTCGACATGGGTTGGTCAGGCTCCGAGTCGAAGAAGATATGAAAATGCAGCAGCAAAAAAAGGGGGTATCTCGATGCGCGCGACCGTCAGAAAACGCCTGGATCCATGATTCGTTCGTCTATGCCGTGTCCGTCTTCATCTCTATGAATCTCCCTTCATCCCCCGTCTCAATCTCATCCATAACGCCCGCCATCGTCGCGTCCTGGCGTGCGGTGCCATCTGACCTGACATCTACACTTGATAGAGTCGCATTTCGTATCTACTTGATTCCCCTGGTATAGAAAACAAGTTGCCGAGAAGCCACGACGAACGCTGCTTAAGGTTAAAGGTGAGTTCGTAGTCGAAAACTACCACTGGCTGTCATCCGTGCCGTTTGCGGTTTCCGGGCCGTCGTAATCGGAAAAACCTTGGCGATCCAGTTTCTGCAACCAGTTTCGCTGAACGCGAAAGTGTGCGTAGTTACCGGCCAAGATCGGGTACAATAAGGTGTTTTTCTTCCAGTCTGATGCGGGCTGCCCTTTAGCAAGTTGCATCCCTCTCTTCTGAAGAATGTCAAGTGCCTGAGCGAATCGGTCTTTGATGGCGAAAAAGTTTTGAGAGCCGCCCGAGATATCATTCTCTGGATTGTTCGGATCGATGATAGAAAGTCGATCCAGATTACGATAGACGAGTGTACTTGCTTGGGCCTATATATCGAGATTAGCAGAGTGGCGTGATGTCCGTTGAGACACAATTGCATACCTTGTTTACCAATCCCGGTGGATCCATCCGAATGGCGACCTGCTCGTACTTGAATTCCTCGCCATAGTACTTTAAGAATTTCATGAATAACTCGCCAAGGTGTTCGTCTCGCATGGAACCACTCTGAACCTGAGGCATCATCTGAAGCATATGAACTACCATGCAGATGATGGTGAACCCACCGATGCCGCCATTGACTGGCTCATTGAGGCCGCGCATGAGCAGGAACTGCTTGATGAGGGCGACGAGGGGAGGCATAGCGGGATACTGCTCCTTCCACTTAAGAAAAGTATTGATTGCATTGTGGCCGTCGCGCTTCTCGAACGAGAGATCCAGCTTCAGACCCGTTTTGTCGTCGGTATACTTGAGAAGGGGCACCTTGGCGCGGGTAATAGCCTCGACCGTGCGCCTAAAGGCAACGTTGTTCTTCTCGAGGTGGGCTTTCATCTGCCACAGGGATTTTTTACTATCAAATAAAGGGTGCTTTCCGTCGATGAAGTCTTGGGAACAGATAGCAAGATCCATGTCGGCGGTAGGTAGATAGAGGCCAGACATGAAGGAGCCAAAAGGGAGGATCTTGGCCTGGCGCCACTTTTTCCGAATGAGGGTTTCTAGCTCTTTCACCAAGTTTTTGCGCACCCTCTCCTCGAAGTCGCGAGGGCGAACGTACTCGTAGAAGTCCATTATCTCAAAGTGCAGACTACGCTTGTTAGTATTTCGTAAACCGGAAGGCGATACGTGACCGAGACTCACCGAGTGCCCATGTTAGGTACACCAGAATGATCCTCGACTACCCAGGGGCAAGGGTCTTCGCCTGGCTTGGGTTTCCAGATTTCATCAATCGTGCCTGCGGATGCCATTCTGTTTACTTTTTTCAACGGCGCATGAGGGGGTTTGATGGGCATCTTGATTTCGTCATCTATGGTCCTCTTGCGGTTGCCGAGAGAAGCAGAAGGTGTGAGGTCGACGGGTGTAGATGTTTTATTGTCGCGTCGAGCATGGTTGCTGGGAGACGCGTTAAGACGAGGCGAAGGTTCCGTAGCGTGGGCCCCGGCTGAACTCTCTGAGCGCGCCGAAGCTTGTTTGGCGGTGGAAGGAGGTGGCCTGGGTGGCAGTGTCGACGATGCGGCATGTGATCTCGCCGGTCTGTCAGGCATGTGAGCAGCCGTGTCAGGCCGCCGTGATTCGGCTATCTGGGCCCCTGCGTGGTTCGCCGTGTCGTCCTCGGAGAAGTCGCACGAAATGAAATCCGCGGCCTCGGTCGATATAGCCGGTTTCTTAGCCTCGGCTTCGACGCGGGCCTTTCTTATCAACTGTACGACGTCCTTCTTGCGAGTAGTCTCGGGAGGGGGCAGGGCCGTGTAGGGATCCGGGTTGGACCATTTGGGGGCATCGGAGGCCTCGGTACGAACCCGCTTCGCAGGCCGGCCTAGGGCATTCGAATCGTCGTCGCCGTTGTCAGAGATGTCCATGTCGACCTCGTCGCTATCGGAAAGCTCGTCAACGTCTCTGTACGTAGCACGAACGGCAGTGTCGCCCAACATCAGCTCGGGCTGGTCGTCGAACTTCTTGGACAGCAGAAGCCGGTCCACTGCCTTCTCCGGCGGGCGGCGCTGGCGTGGGCCGGGGTAACGCGGTCCGGTGGGTCGCTGGCCTCCCCGGGTCCGACGCGACTCGTCATAGTGATTTGTGCGGCCGTTGTTGCTGCTACGATCATCATGGCTGCGATTGGCTCGTCGAGTTAGACACTGTTTCTGATGGTCGGGGCGATGCGCATCATTATCATCATACCGTGAGTTGGAAGAACGCCCGTACGAGCTGATTCCGGCCGGGGCCTCTTGTCGAAAGGTGAAGTCACCGCGAGGCGGTCGGTAGTCGTCACGAGGGGCTTGGTAGGACTCGCGGTGTTGGCGCTGATCTGAGTAAAAGTCACGGTCGCGGTAGCCATCACCTAGATCGCGCAGAGGGTAGCGGTCACGGCCGCTGCGTCCATCACGTCCATCACGTCCATCACGGGCATCGCGTCCGTCACGTCCGTCATGTCGATCGCGCCCGTCGCGTACATCATGTCTATCACGCCTATCATATCCATCTCTTCCACTGCGCCTTTCACGGTCGTCGCGTCTATCGCGGCCATCCCACTTCTGCGGCGGGGGAGGAGGAAGGGGAAAACTCGCAGGCGGAGGCGGGAGAGGTGGCGGTGGCCCGTACGAAGCGTATCGATCGAGGCCGGGAGGAGGTGGCTGATGCGCGGGAGGGCCCGACGACGCCGAGGTGTGATAACTATACCGGTGCATTGTGTAGCGAGAGACTTGGTCGACGGGTTTGTGGCACTCGGAGACGGACGCGGGAGGTGGGAGGAAGAAGGAAAAGAGGAAAGATAAGAGGATGCATGTATGTCTCGGCTGGTGGAGCCAGTCTGTGGGTTGTGAAAGGACATGGAAACTTGGAAGTATACTAAGGTCGCGGCATTTAGTAAGTACATATAAAAACTGACAATAGTGTATTCAATATCCGTGGCACACAAGTACATAGACTTATAATGTACAAACTCCGGTTTAAACGGAGACTGACGAATGGTATTGTCCATTTGTTCCATGTGGGGCCTCTCTGTTACAAGACAATCCCGCTTTCGTACATAGTGTGTAGAGGTAGATGTGCAGGTTAGAAGGTTAACAAATGCCTACATAAATACTTACTTAGGGAATTGCCGGCTGAAACTTCAAGGCTCCAAGAATCTTGCTCCCTAATACGAAGTGGAAGACGACATTACGGGGAGTCTATGTAACAGGCTTCTTAAATCAACTTTGCACTGCTAAATTGGGTTAAAGGGGTAGAGGATATAATCTCACCGGGACGCAATCTGTTCAATTGATCATACACCCCCTTATCAAGCCGAAAGAAAACACCCACGCCCTCCATCGAATCTGCTTTGCATGCTTTGCAGCCAACGAGGCCTCGATGTGAAAACGGGAGACCAAAACCGCGCCACGGAGTGATGAAGAGTAATTTGGTACATGTACTCCATTACAACACTATTTCATTACAATACATGAAAGTTCCATATCGTGGCAATTTACCAATCCGGACACCTCTAGTCACCCATCTCATCAGCAATCCAACCCGCCATTATCTCGGCCCGTCTGTCATCACAGCTCATCATGCTTAGCCCCGGAAGCACTCGCAGAACTCCTGATACTGGGGTCACTGCCGATAATTAGTCATATGAAACAAGCACCCGACGCCACGAAGAATAGTAGAAGATAGTATACAGAAAGTGAGCCGAAAAAGCAGGAGAAAAACTCACCAGAAAAGCGGCCCATACCCCGTGCCCTCGCCCCTCACGACATCGACCTCAGCAGGGCTCCCATACGCAGCGTAAGTAGCCCCGAAGAAGCTCCCCGCGAGCACGACGGGCGGGCGCGCGAGGTGCCTGTGGCGGACGCGGTCGGCGCTGGCGAGGAACCGGTCCGCGAGCTCGGCGTAACCTGCGTACGCGAGCTTGCCATTGCGCTTGACGAACCGCCCGTCGACTAGCACGTCGGTGATGTCGCCGACGTTGGCGTGCAGGATCACCGCCGCCACCGGGTCCGCCCACCCCAGCATGCCCGGCGATCGCCCGTCGAACACCACGAGGTCCGCCTTGGCGCCCACCTGGATCGCGCCCAGGTCCGGCCTGCGCAGCGCGAGGGCGCCTTGTCGCGTTGCGAGGAGGAAGGCTTGGTTTACGGACACTGCGTGTTTTGATGGGTTAGTATGTGAGTGAGTGAGTACTTTGGGTGACTAGCGCTTTTCTCGTGTAGGCTTTGTGTGTGTGTTTGTGTCTCTTTCTCATCCGCCACGGCAGTACAAGCACAAGCACAAGCACAAGATAGATGGATAAGTATACATACTTGGGTTCGTCGCGGGGATGATCCACTGATCCATGGTCTCGTCGAACAGCCTGGAGCGCGTGCGCTGCAGCCACAGGCGCGCCTGCGTCAGGATGTCTGTGGAGAAGGTGAACTGGGTGTCGACGCCGAGGGCCGCCTGCGAGTGCGCGCGGTGGGAATACGTGTGGCCGTGGCCGTAGTGCATCTCCGACTCGGGCGTGATGGAGAGGAACTGGTTCGTCAAGCGGAGCAGGTCTGCCTCCTGCGCCGTCAGGCCCGGGCCGTGGGAGAGCACCACGGCCGTGCTCGTGTTGAGCACGCCGATCGAGTGTAGGAGGGATGGCGCGCTGTTGACTGAGGTGACGGTTAGCGTTTCGTTATTGGCACCCCTGAGCTGTGTGTGCGTGCTTGGGGAGAAGGGGGGGGGACATACTTGGCCACAGGCCGCCGAGCCAGTGAATCGTCAAGACGTGAGGTTTCTCCTCCCTGCGAAGCGGATTTAGCAAACAAGTAAGTGTGAAGAACGTATGGCATATCCGGCCTACTTGATCAACTGAGTCATGGCCTGTGTGATCTCCGGCGCGCCGATATCCCAGCCGTCATAGGCAATGCCCAACGTCACGAGGTCGTTGGGGAAAGACTTCTTATTCCACTTCTTCCAGTCTCTGATTTGGTCCAAGCCCGAGTACTCATCCGTAGGGTCGATGGCGGGGGCCCAGAAGACGCGAGCGCCGCTCTCCACGGAGGCGTCCAGGCCTGCCTCGGCTCGCTCCGTCGACCACAAATTATGAGCATGGTCTAAGCTAGTCGTCACGCCGGCGTTGAGGGCCTCCAGCAGGCCCGCGAGCTGGCTCTCGTATAGATCCTCGGCGGTAAACAGGGACCGGGCGGTGTAGCTGGAGAAGGTCGCCAAGTACGCCGCCAGCGTCGTGTTCGAGGCTAGTGTCTTGAGCGACGTCTGCCACCCGTGGCGATGCGTGTCGATGAACCCCGGCGTGATGATCTTGTGTGTGCAGTCCACGATCTCCGCGTCCGCTGGGATTCCCTTCGGACTGGCCTCGTCGTACAGACCCGCGATGCGGTCGTCCGTCACGAGCACTGCGCCGTTTCGGATTACATTCAACGATTGACTGGCCTCGTCGAACGCAATTATGGTGCCGCCCGAAAGCAGCAAAGAGGATGAGAGCGCTGCGCCCACGTGGCAGGCGAGGACGGGAAGTAGTGTAGAACGCATAGCGTTGAGTTAAAAGTGAAGAGCCCTGTGATCTCGGTGGTTGGGGCCGGGGTCAGGCTCGAGTGTGTCGACCCTCTCAAATCCCTAAGCATTCGTCGTTCTCTCTGTTGCTTATATACATGCCTCCCCGTCGCTCACTTGGCCTGCCATGCGACGATGTGCAAGGCTACCTACCCACTGTGCTGCGATATGATACGCAGATGCTGAGGTGGATTACCTAAGGATTTATGACGCTGATTGTTGATCATCACTAATGGCTTTTGCTCGGAGTTTACCACTCTCGACGAGCCGTGAGTGGAGGAGCCGGAGCCGCCACGCAAGTGCGGACAGACCAATCCGCCTCTCGCCCAGCCCATGTTCGTCTCCAAATCGCACGATGCATTGCAACACCGATGAGCTCATGGCCCCGGCACGTCGCTGCCGGTCAGAACTCCCCCCTCAATCTAGAATTTACCGGCAATTATTGGCAAGGCCATTCATGCGGCCGTCCGTATTCGTTTCGCGGCTGGGCTGGCTTTGTAAGCTGGACTCGATCGCCATGAGTTAGACCTCCGGGCTTCTAGGATGCACATGGGTCTTTGAGGCCTCATATTCGAGTCGATATGGGCATCCGGTGTATCTTCACTCAGGCGAGGCGGAACACATACCCAACATAGGCTAGCCTTTTTACACTTTTGCAAGAAAAGATAGTTAAGCTCTTACGTAGTCTGTTGCGTAGGTATCTATCGAAAATTTCCTGCATTAATGCCACGCATTATATAAGCCCTATCCAAGCTCTAGTACTAGGAGGAGCGGAGTGTGCACGGTAGAGGTAAGCGACAATACTATTTGTTGGTTATTATACGAAAGACCTACAGGGTAGGATCCGCACGATCTACACTACAAGGTATTGTAGAGGCATCGTCGTGCATGCAATACTGCCCAGCCCGCTTAAACTCCGGTCTGAAGGAAGCCAGCACGCCGGAGACGAGGTCGGCTTGGGTTAGGAACTTCGGCACCGTGCTACTTGGCCGATGTTTCTTAAATCCGGAGGTGCTTACGGCTTGGCACACCACCTCACCACCAATGACAAGGTGAGAATGCCACGAGGCCTCGCATTATTCAAAAGTACGAAGGAGCACTCGCCCCAGAATTGTATTCGAGATCCCATTCCACATACAGTATATCCTCCTCACCGCAACATTATGGGGTATGAACCTAATAAGCGATCAACATCTTTTCGTCAGCCCTACGCACTTTTCCGTTATGTAAAATCTATCGGTCAGGCGGTTAGCAATGGGACAGCGCAGATTAAGTCCATAAAGGGGATAGAGCACAGTTGAAAAACATACTTCGTACCAGCCCTATATGTCTATAAATAACTGGGAATTGAAAGTAGGTTCATATGGATTGACCAATGACTTTACATAATTCGTTGCGTTCGATCACATCTCATCTACTTCACTAGATCACTCTCTAGGCCTTCGTGAGATACCAATATTATCATGTCTTCCTGCTCCCATTATTTCAGAAATGGACTGCTGATCTCCAATGACGGCCTAATCAAAAGAAGTACAAAATCCTAATCTTACGAAACCCTAGGACTCTTATCAAGAACGGGGTCGATTGACAGACTGCTCATGATCATCGAATTACCCCTCAGTTTTGGCATTCCCCTGTCCAGAACCCTGTCTTCAAACAATAGCATTCACGCACGAAACTAGCGCGTTTAAAAGCAAGAAACAGATCTCACTCCCAATAGTGTGCAGTAGCAGCCGACGACGGCGGCGGCATCAGTAACTACAAAACTACCATGCGACAGTGCATCAACGGCAAAGAGCCGTCCCGCATCACCTCCACTCTCTAACACTACGCCAAAGACAACGGGTTAAGGTTCTCGAGCAAAAAGCGTGACCTCTTCTCCTCGTTTGTAGCTGTGTCGTCCCCGAGCTACGCATGACAAGAGCGTTTCCAATATGAGTAAGTGGTGTACGACAGCCTCTGATGTTTCACAAAACCAGGTAGATACCAAGTGTCACCTGTGCGCCAGCGGCGGGTGCGACAAAAACAGGACTCGAAACACAAGGTCTCATATCCACATGCTGTGGACTTTCGTTCGGGAGAATTCATGGGAGCAGGAGACCGGCCGTTTGATAGATATGTGGGCTGGAGGCATTGGTGAGGAGATAAGGTAAGGTAAGGTACCGAGGGGAACGATCAGCTCGTTCAACACGTCAGTGCCGAGTAATAGGTCAAGGACTCTGCAACCTAGGATGAGGTAGGTAGTCGACTGAAGCCTAGTGGTCTCACCCCCATCTCAAGACTCATCCTCAAATCGAACCCGAGAAGAGCGCTTCTACCCCTGTCTTTACTCTCTTCCCCTTCCCCTTCCCCTCCGTCGCATTCCTCTTCCGCCCTCCTAGGACCCGATGACTAAAGACACCAAGGATGATGATGGCCTCAATGGCCGTGAGCGCAATCCACAGCCCGTCGACGAGGGCGATGTCGTGCGCCGGGAGGAGGTCGTCGATGTTGAAGCGCATTTGTTTGAGTCGGACGATGTCTTTCATACTGACGGGGGGTGATAGGATCGGTATAGTGCGTATGGGTTGAATACTTGGTTTTCGTCCTGGTCCTATCCAGTTCAGAGACAAGTACATAGGAGGCGTTCGCTCGGGGTTTCCTAATGATCAGAGGGGTGCGTTAGTTAAGAAGTTAGCTACGGCGGGTGTATATTTATTGAGTGAAAAGAGGGTGAAGTAAGTGTGAGAGTTAGCGTGTTGAAGACTGCAGTGAACAGGAACAACTGGTGCTATTCGCGATGAGCAGCACAAATTCCCTTAATCGACCTACAATCCGTCGACTCCTCCACCTTCGTCACCGGGAATACATCGATGCGCAATAGGGCGTTGGCCAGAGCGAGGCGTAGCTTTCAGTCTGGATATTTTCTGTAGCGCGTCCGTCTTTTAGGCCCTAGGGACTGGTTTAGATAGACTCTTCTTTATATAAAGAGCACTCGGCGCTCAGGGCGGGATATATATGTATATGTAAAGCCTCAAACGGGTATGGCAAGAGAATCGAGATTCATACTGCCTTACAGGTCTCCCGAGTCCGATTCACCTATGATAGAACGATGGAGCCCACACCTATGAAATAGATTATTTGTATATGGCGCCCACTGCGTGCGGAAGTTATAGGTGTACATATAAATGACAGTCAATCTATTTTACCTACGGTATCCGACCACATGACCGTCCCACTTACGTGCAGCGACGCAGTGTACTTGATTCAAGGTGATCAATCTACCATCGTAGGTTGTGAACACGTTGTGATAAAGCGATAAACTACGCTATAGTCTATAGATGGTCCAGAAGCCTTGACTACTTCCTCGGCAAGCCGTCAACTAATATTAATTAAGTAATCCTAACGAACCTCAGCTGCCGGATTAGGTACTTCTACCTACTATGCTATACTACTTCTCTCGCTTGGCTCCTTGGCCGGCGCATTTATGCGACAATGAAAACTGCTGGTTGGCACATATATGATGTAGATTATCTCACCTATCCAGTCCATGTATGTACCTACTTACCTGCAAAACGGGCAATGAATACCATATACAATGCCTGGGACCAGTACAAGGAAGTAAGGAAGCAACGAGTGGAAATTTCCAGAAACTAAGATGAGTCTTTTGATGGTGCGGTGGAGGTGGCTGTTTTACCCGGTAAACACAACGTGTCCAATTCGCCTCCCGCGCTCCCTCGAAGACTACCACCTGGGGTCGACGACATTCGGGGTTGTTGCGGTTCCGGAATCGACAATTCATAAGTCGCGTTCTTGGCCTAGGCCAGCGGGGTATTCAATATGCAAAATACCCCACGTTTCTATACACATTACGTTACGGAGGTCGCATACGAGGTAGCAGAAGCCGTCAGTGAAAAGAGTCGTGATGCGTTGCCAGGTTAGCTCTACCTCGGCATATTCCAAAGAGCCCCGCAACCCCCCTGCCGAATTATTGTACTTGACCCGGACTCCGAAGCCTTGAACTAGGTAATAGACATTCCGCAAAGGTGATAATTATAACAAAACGAGCATCTTTTCACGATAACGCTTTCGTTATCGCTGCCTCTTGTCTCGCCTTCTCGCGAGCGTCTCCTCCCGACGCCCGCCACCAGACATCGCAGCCCCATCGCAATGCTCGCTCGGCGGCGGCCGTAGGCGTGATGGCGGGGCGAACATCGAGGTAGAAAACGGGCTCACCCGTGGGCTCCGGCTCGCCAGAATAGTAATCGATTACGTAGCGGATCTCTTTTCTCTGGCCATTGACGTCTCGCGAGACGTACCAATCATGTCGATCGAAGGGGGGCTCCGTCCTGGGAGATATAAACGTTAGACATAGTGTAATGTAGGTTGGGAATTGAGGGCCCATAAAGATATCCAGCTTACTTAAATGCGGAGGGATATATCCGCCCCATGAACTGTATCATGGCGGCCTTGGGCGTCATCTCCTGTGGTCTACCCTGGAAGCGCACGAGGCTAGGTGCCAGGTCGTCGACCTCCTTCTCATATCCATACTTCGTGACGGCCGACTCGAAGTTGCCCTCGCCGCGGCTGCACTTGCGCCAGCCCTTGTACAGGCCGCCGGCGAAGCGTCTCTCCCACTCCATGATCTCGGCCCAGGCGCCCTCGTTCAGGAAGTTGTGCACGCCAACCATGCTCTCCACGGCGGTGACATCCGTGTCGGTGTAGCCCTTGCGCAGCAGTGCGTTGTACATCTGCTGTGGCGAGGGGTATTCCCAGTTTCCTTGGCCGTCTCCTTTGGGTATTGTCGAGGGCTCACGCTCTAGGGGGAGCGCATGTGTCTGATTGGGCGCCGGCGCCTGTGACAAGTTTTGGAACATGAAGTTTAGGGGGTTGAGTCTAGAGAGAGCAGACTGCGGCTCCGAGTCCGAGGCGGATGCGCGGGATGCGTGCGGTACGGGACATGATGATGGAGGGGTTGCGACTGCGGCGGAGGTATCGTGCTTCACGGGACACGCTGATGGCGGCGGTGCCATCGCATTGGCGCTCTTCTGATGCTTGTGCATTGGGCATCCTGGCTACGCGGCGTCAGCAAGGCCAGGTACGCGGTGCCGGCATCGCAATGTGCGATCTCTTACAGGCGGCGATCTCGCGCCATCGGGAGATGTTGATAAGAATCGCCCTGCAGGGCTAGGCGTGTCTGCCCAGAACCAGCCCATAGCGACAGATGATGTGAGATGATAGGAGAATGGAAATGAAGGGATGTGGGCGTGTCTTCAGGCGTATAGATATAGCTGTTCTTGTTGCTGGAGGCAGACAGCAGACAATAAGTGATATCCAAGTATGAGCTGAGGCAAAGTTTCAATGGCAACTTTCTCGATGACGATAAGAAGCCGGAATCCCGAGAAGGGAGCTAAAAATACAAAGTAAGGGTACCCCACTCAGACCGATAGAGTTTTTTTAGCGTCCTCTTAGCCGCTTTGGCACCGGGCACCTGCATGATTATGCACTAAAGCGGATTTCTGCATGCGTTCAACGAGTTCAAATGTCTCAGCCCGCATCTACACACTAACCATATGTAGACTAGATGGGTAGATACTTGGGTCAGGTACTGTCCAAGGTACTTCTCTACGTCACCATTTGATGTATCCTTGAACCGGCGCGTTCCGAGCTCTCCTTTCACGTGCAACTCGAGAGTCATCCATCACCTCGACTTTAGGTTGCAACGACTTAATTTTGATTTGCGACACCTCAACTTCAATTTGCAGCACCTTGATTTCAATTTGCAACAGCTGCGTACCAACTAGTTGGGGCAACATTCCTGTGGCCACTATTGCTCATGGTGGTCAGACAATTACCATGCGACTATGCTCATGTCCATCCCGCCCCATCTTAAGATATGAGATCTCTTCATTTCTTCGCCCGGTTTTGTACACGACAAATCAAAATCGCCCCGAGAGCGCCGACAAGGTCCACGATAGCGAACTTCTATAGCCGATCCTATTTCACTTCTCGATCTACTCTCTCCAGAGTGCCCCCTGGCCCCAAGTATCGAGCGAAGGGCGCAGTTCTCACAGCAGCAGTCAACGGTGCGCTCGGCACTGTAGCTTTCGTCCAGTTATCCGAGAAAGACAATGGCGGCACAGAACAGACGGCCGAGGGGCGCATGCTACAGGCGTCGAGGGAAGAGATAGCAAAGACGGTTGACGAGGACAGGACGGGAATCTCGCGCTGGACCCAAAAGGCCGTCATTTTCCTCGATGTCTACATCTGGGAACCCATGTGTACCGGCCTTCGGTTTTGCCAACTGTTCGTCATCTTTGTCCCGGTGATCCTGTCGGTACCCGTCATATGGATTGGACGTCGCCAGCCTGACTACGACAACGAAAGATCCGGCACTCTATTTTGGTACAATTTCTTAGTCTGGAGCATGGAGACGGCAGGGCCAGCCTTCATCAAGGTATGAGGGTTGTCGGTTCCTCTTATCTTCCACGTTGACGAGCTGACCCCTAATTCCTATAGCTTGGTCAATGGGCGGCGTCGAGGACCGACATATTCCCTCACGAACTGTGCAGCGTATTGTCCAAGCTCCACTCCCACGCACCGGCCCACTCCCTCCACGCCACCAAGCGAATAGTCCAAGCCGCCTTCGATGGCCGATCTTTCGATGAGATATTTGAAGAGTTTCAGGAAAAGCCTCTAGGTGTTGGTGCTATTGCGCAAGTCTACAAGGCGAAGCTGAGGCGTGACTTGGCTGTTCCGGGCAATATCGATGTCCTCGATGCCTCCCCCAACATTCGTGACAACGTTCGTCGAAATGTCAATACAGTCCTCAAGAGCTCCCCGCACCACGTACCGTCCACCTACATCGCCGTCAAGGTCCTCCACCCCGGCGTCGAACGCACCGTGCGACGCGATCTCCGCATCATGGGGTTTTTTGCCTCAGCCCTCAACGTCATACCGACTATCGAGTGGTTATCTCTGCCCGACGAGGTCGCGCAGTTCGGGGACATGATGAAGCTCCAGTTAGATCTTCGCATTGAGGCAGCCAACCTCGCTAGGTTCCGGAAAAACTTCAAAAGTCGCTCCACGGCTTGGTTTCCCTTCCCCTACCTCGAATTCACCACGCGGGAGGTCTTGATCGAGGAATTTGCCCAGGGCATCCCGCTTGCCGATTTTCTAGAGAATGGCGGCGGCGTATTCCAGCGCGACATCGCCCATGAGGGTCTTGATGCCTTCTTGCGCATGCTGTTGATCGACAATTTCGTACACGCCGATCTGCACCCCGGCAACATTATGGTTCGCTTCTACCAGACTCAGCAGCCTAACCTTCGTCTCCGGAGTCGCGACGAGGTCAATCTGGAAGGCCAACCTGATGTCACGGAGGAGGTCCTTTCGCGCCTGCGGCCCTACCGTAAGAAGAAGGACCTCGCGGCCTGGGAGGCGGAATTGAACAAGATCGACGCGGAAGGGTTCCGGCCGCAGCTGATCTTCATCGACACCGGTCTTGTCACGGAGCTCAACGCCACGAATCGCCGAAACTTCCTAGATCTTTTCAAGGCAGTGGCCGAGTTTGACGGCTACAAGGCAGGTCACCTGATGTGCGAGCGTTGCCGACAGCCCGAAGCCGTCATCGGCAAGGAGGTGTTCGCCCTACAGATGCAGCACCTCGTCCTGTCCGTCAAGAGCCGGACGCTGGCGCTAGGCAACGTCAAGATCGGGGACATCCTGCAGCAGGTGCTCGACATGGTGCGCGGGCACCACGTGAGGCTCGAGGGCGACTTCGTCAACGTCGTCATCAGCATCCTGCTCCTCGAAGGCATAGGGCGCACCCTCGACCCCGACCTCGACCTCCTGAGCACGTCACTGCCCATCCTCCGACAGCTCGGCGCCCAGAGCGGGTGGTCGGCCAGCGACTACCCCATCATGTTCATGTGGGCCGGCCTCGAGGCGAGGCGCTTCATGCAGGCTAGCATTGAAGATGTAAGTCACTTAGACGGCGTCCCATTTTTGATGATAGAGCGGTATGCTGACGTGAACGTTGCATAGGTCGAACGATGCGTTAAATACGACTTGTTGTCGCCGAATGTATGATACGGACATGCCAACTTCATTCTCGTTCTTGGCTTGTCGTTTATCTTTTTGATCTCTGATTTTATAGATGGGAGGTTGCATTACGCTGGCGTTATAGGGGTACCTTGTTTGCACTGGGAAGCATCTACACCACTCATAGAGGAATGGGGGGCGGGGCGGGTGACGTCCTTTTTATATGCAGAACTAGAGTAGGCGGAGCAGAGAATTTTGAGACAGCTTTTGCGCTCTTGGACCGCTCGACTGCTATTTTATATGATTATTTTAAAGCTGCTTTGGAATCGACATGGCAGTAGATCCTGAGTGTGGCCCGAACTGCTTGATTTCTGCTACGTATGCCGTTCCAATATAAAAACAGATCGCCAAAGGTATTCTTTTCCTCTATCAATCTAGGCTTAGCTAAGCAGAATCACAACATTTAGGCTCCAGGGAAACCATGTCATACGAAAACACCACCCCGCTGACGCAACCCCCTTACACCTAGTTTCAAAACAATCAATAAACAACAAGATAACGTGTGACACCTATATCATTATCATCACCACGCTGAGCCACGCGACGTCAACATCTCATTTCCTTTCTGATAATGCGCGCAGCGAAACACATTCATAATTCCCGGCGCAACTTCACTTCTAGAAGCACATCTACAGGAAGATACCCATCCATAATTGCTAATCTTTTTGGTAGCATAAGGGAAATTTGCACACGGCGGTCTCAAATCCTGACCACGATAAGATATCTGATCCGGAAAGCAATCGGACTATGTCACCGACCGCGGGGACAAGCCGCGTCAGGCATGTCCTTCGCCTCATCGAAAGAGTCCAAAATGAAAAGTCCATCGGAAGCAACGAGGTGATCACGCGCCAATTGCTTCCAAACGACTATCTAGATCTCCTCGTTAAAGTTGATGATCGCGATCAAGATTTCCAAACCTTTTTCCATTATGGGCTTCGGTATGTCTGCCTGCGCAGCCTCCAGCGGACATATTCTCATGACGAATTCTAG
This sequence comes from Nemania sp. NC0429, assembly GCA_022578495.1. Classification (NCBI taxonomy): domain Eukaryota; kingdom Fungi; phylum Ascomycota; class Sordariomycetes; order Xylariales; family Xylariaceae; genus Nemania; species Nemania sp. NC0429. The sequence goes on from MU392236.1 coordinate 89,334, forward strand.
CTATGAGCACAGGGAGTCTCTGTACGGGAAAGAGCAGTTCGCGATTATCATGCCCTCTGCGTCAGGGTAGCTACTCCGCTCTGCTATCTTTCGAGGCCGCGTAAGCCCCCTCTCGCGGCCCAAATAATTAAAAAGAATTGAAGCCCATATATGATATCGGATTCAACTCAGGAGAGACCCGTATATGGATCTCGTGTCGGAGCCGCTTTCCAAATACGCTGTAGATACACTCAAGATGGAATCATTACTAGCTCAGGTGAAGCAGACGGCTTCGAGTGTCATGATGCCGCTCGCCAACAGATAATGACTTCTCTGCATCAACTGGCATATTCTTTGGAGAGTGTAGACGATACCGCACATAAAATCTCGTTCTTGGTAACTGTCCATCCCCCGGCTATGCTATCAAACATGAGCCGCACACCTGACTCTTTATCTCAGCATCTCGAGGCAGCTGTTACGAAGATCGTCATAGACCTTGGCATTTTCAAGCAGATGTCTCAGGGGGATGGCGCAACATCGTTAGATTCGTTGTCGAAAAAGACTGGCGCCGAAAAGCCGTTATTTAGTGGTGACCCCGAAGCAATCAATGTGGCTCAAGACAACTGACTCCTCGTATCAACAGAACGCATCATGACTCATCTAGCTGCAACAGGAGCTGTAAAAGAAACGGGCACTGATGAATTTGCCACGACTGTCATAACGAGGAACTCAGCAACGCCCCTAGCAGAGGCTGGTATTCAGCATCAGTCAGTACCCGTCTCAGGATGGCTTCGCCGTCAATAGTAAATCAAGCGCTAAGAAGAGTCTCATCTTGCAGCTTCGCGACAGTGTGCCCCCAGTATCAGGCACTTCCTGCAGTCCTAAAAAGCACAGGTCATTGTAATCCTACTAATCCCTGTCATACTGCTTTTCATGACGCTGTAAGTAAATTTCACTGGCCCTGGCAGAAATAAAGATAAAGCCTTGTGAACCAAAACAACTAAACCACAACATAGTGGAATACTACCCAAGAACCCTTCGCCTGGTTCGGCGAAAACGCCGATTATCACAAGTACTTCAATGACTACATGGCATTGCGGCAGGGTTTAAAGCAGACTTGGCTCGAGGCATACCCTATTCATGAGGTATTGGATACCACCGGCGACTATTCCGACCGTGCTGTCTTCGTTAACACCGGCGGGGGTATCGGCCACCAGTGCGCGCAGTTCAAGGCAGCGTACCCCAATACACGAGGGCGCAGCGTCAGCGAGTACGTGCAGCGCGACCGGCCGAAGTTACTAGACTATGACATTGCGCTGAAGCTCGGTGGCAAGGATCGCATATATGACGAGTTAGTAGGCGTAGAGTTCAAGCTAGACATAGTGTTCATGTACTCCACCCCTAGAGGTAGCACTACTACTAAGACCACGCAGAGGAACTACCCGCGTGTGTCGCCGTACTATCTCTTGGAGACATGATGCCCGAAATTGGTGTCACAGCCCCATAACTTGGAAACGGTCTGATAAGAAGCCCGGGCATTGTTTTGAATACTAGTGAAAGAATCAGGAACCGCGGTGTGTTGACGTAGCTGTGACACGGTAAGGTGAAGAGGTAACTTATCATCGTAGCTAAAATTACCTAGCCACTATTCCCAGGACCACCAAAGATATTGCCTACTTAAGTAGATGGTGAAACAGTACGCTCCATGCTGAATTTTTCGTTTTAGGCCAACTAGGGAGGTAAAGGACTACCTTTAGGTAGATAAAGTGACAAAGTTACTCCTTTATCGTGACAACGACACAAAGCCTCCGCTGCGTCTCACCACCAACCATGTTCTCCCCCAAGACACCTCAGCCAGTACACACGAACATAGCCCTCTCACATATTAATGTCAACTTATCACTTCCACACAGCAACTCTGCACTTCGCAAACTTTACTAATCTAAGTTGTTACAATGTTAGGCCTCCAGCTCCGGCCTCGGATTAGTACATAGGTAGGTGGTGACAAAACTTAGAGGCGCAACTTTCGAAGCATCACTCGTAGTTGTACACCTACTACTTAAAGATACATATCATAGAGCTCTGTATTGCTAGTATAGGTGGCTTAAAGGATTCTGTCTCCGTGTACCTTTGGTTCTGATGTACTTTTCATTCTTTGTTCTCTGTACTCACTATAGATCCATACTCCGGTTTCCCCCCTGTAATTGAGCCCTCCGGTTTCAGCACCCTTTGTCTTCAAGTGCTTTTATGACACCGTAGTACCGTCCATATCAGGGTAGGATGATACTCATCATTATATAGAGACGCTACTGAATACCCAAGCTTTGTCTACCACTTGAAAGAAGACACTAATTTCGACAGAGACGATTGCCTCGGGTCGCAGTCTACTTCACTGTTTACAACTCCGTCTGACGATTGCAAAAGATTAACAGCATCCTACCCAAGATATAACCTAAGTCGCGCGCAAGATTTATCTGCCTTTATTTATCTTACTACAACATTTATTTATGCACAGCTCACGTTGAAATAAATTGCAAGTCCAGTCGTAATACTCGTCTCTGCAAGTATGTTACAAATGTTTTATTGCATAACATGATAGATTGGCTGACATGGGGCCTGGACATAGATCATCAAGTGAGAACAGTTACCCGATCTTGGGGGAACTTTCGCACAATTTCCGGGACGTAGCACAAACAGCAATATCGTTATTGTTATATAAATCAATCACAACTATTGTATCCAAACAATCATTGCTTTTTTACATACACTTCTACAAAGGTAATCTAGTCAACAAAACATAAAAACATCGCTTTCTGCCTAACATCCTCACAATGCCTAAGATCAATCGCAAAGCGCAAACTCGGAAGCCCATCCCGAAAACATCCAAACCTCCAACCAGAGAGCAAGCTGATCCCGCCCCAAAAGCAACCACAGGTTAGTTTATTAATAATATCACAGTAATTTTGCAATAAGTGTGCTAAAGTAAGGTAATCCTACCAGCCACTTTTTAAGGCTGCATACTATACCTTAAAAGGTTAGACCAATAAGGCTTGCGTTAATTTATATATGTTATTTTTTATATATTTATTGCTTTTTTTTTGTCTGTATAATAGTTTTTTTTTTTTAATTATAGTAGTTTTTATTACTTTTTATAAATAAATTTATAACCCGTTTTAACCTTTAAAGTGCTTTTATTTAACTATTTTATTTAAATTTTTATAAAGTGCTTATTAAAGTTAGGTTTTTAAAGTATATAAACGTGTAGGCGTTTTTTATTTTAATAGTGTCCTCGGTAAGGCATAAATTATATCGGCTTTATTAATAAACTCAAGTTTATAAATTTATAAAGACTAATAAAACCAATTATAAGCAATTAAAACTAATTATAATAATTATTATAAAATTAATATAAAAATAGGCATTAAATTAATAAGTTTTTTAATAAAATATATTTAAAATAAAATTAAATAAGCGATAAAATTAACTTTTAAAACTGTTATTAAATGCACTAAGCGTTTAATAAGTTAGCGCAAATATAAATATAAATATTTAAAAATTATATATATTAAAACGCCGACACGCTTTATAATTTAGAACGCTTTAGCAAATAAGTTAAAAATATTAATTAGCTTTAATATAGTTAAGGCTATATTTATATAGTAAATAAAAACCTTTACTGCAAAGCGGTAAAAAAAAAATTAAATTATTTAAACTTTTATAAAGTTTTAAAAAAAAAAAAACTAAAAGCTAAAAAGTAATTAATAAATAAATAAAATCTTTATTATAATAGTTAATACGTTAGCTAGGCCGATAATATTAAAGTTATTTAGCTTGCTTAAAAGGTAAGCGTATAAAAAATGGTTTAGTTAAAAAAAAGCTATAAGATATTATATCGCATTAGCAGTAAAAAGTAAACTTATTTATAAAAAGTTATTAGTATTAATAAATTATTTTTAATATTATAATTATTATAATTAAATTAATTTAAAAAATTTAAAAAATATTTATATATTTTATTTTATTTTTTATTTATTAGTTTTATTTTAATAACTAAGCAAACTATTTGTTTATATATTATTATTTAAATCGATATTTATTTTTAAACTAAATTATTTATTTTTTTTATATTTACACCTTATAATTAATAAATTTTTTTTATAATAAATAAAATTTTACGCCAAGCTTACAACAGATAAAAATAATATTTTAAGTTTTTATTAATAGCTAATTAAAAATATCCAAATTTAATATATTAATTAAAAATAATAACACTATTAAAATTTATAAACTTTTTATTAGCACTAAGCCTAAGTTAACTGCCGATAAAAAAAAAAGGCCTATGCTAAAAAAGACCTTTTTTATTAGTACAGGCTTTGGACTGGTTTTAAGTGCGTTTAACACTAGCTATTTGCGAGCAGGTCCTAGCTAAGGCTATAAATTTACTTATTTTTATTTTAAAGCGAACATTTTTATAGCTTTTATTAATTTAAATTTAAAATATAAAATAAAACCTTTTAAATATAAAATAATATTATTAGACTTAAAAATATATTTTAATTTACTGTTTAAAAAATTAAAAATTTTTAATTAGATCGACAGTTTAAAGCTAATGTTTAATTGTTAAAGTATTAGCAAAAATGCAGCTATTAAATTTATTTTAGCATATATTACGTTTTAAAAAATTAAAAAAATTATTAAAATAAAAATTAAAAATTATTTTTTTTAAAAACAAATAGTTAAAATTATAAAAGCAGAATATAAATATAATAACTTTAAATAAAATAAATCTATTTTTGCTTTACTATAAAACCTAAAGGCTTTATTAAAAAAATAAAATATAAACAAACTAAAGTAATATTTTTTTTATTACTAGTTATATACTACCAAGTTTAAAAAAGCAAAAAAAAAAATATAAAACTTTATTTATACGTCCGGGCTACTATAAAAATTAGATTTTTTAATTATTTAAAAAATTATTAATAAAATTTTAATAAAAAATTATAACAGTTTATATGCTTTATTATATAATAAATTATAAAAGTTGCTTTTAAGCTAAATTAATTCTAAAGCTTAACTAAAAAACTATAGCAACTAGTATAAATATACGGCGAATATTTATAAAAAGGCTATATGTTTTAAATTTATTAAAAATTAATAAGGTTTTTAAAATATATTTTCGGCACTTCGACCTAATATACCGCCAGCACTTAAAAGCATAGTAAGCATTAATAATAAAAAAATAATATTAATAAAAAAGCTAATAAAATTAATTAGCTAAAAAAATATAGTTAATATATTTATTAAAAAGCTTAACAATTTAAAAATCAAGCTTAGCTAAATTAATATAATAGCTGTAAAAATTAAAAAAATTATTAACTGTTTATAGCTTTTACAGTATATAATGCCTTTAAATTAGAGATATTAAATACCGCTATAGTATAAATACTTTATACCACTTAACTAATTTTTAATAAATTTTTAAATAATATAAGCTTAATATATAAATTAATAAAATATTTAATAAAATTAATAAAAACTGCTTATAGCGGACGTATTTACGGTCGCATAAGGTGGCTATTTTTAAAATTATAAAAAGCGCCTTAGACTTATAAACAGATTATTTAATAATAAAAATAGCGCTTTATGCTAAAAATGTTTAAAAAAAAAACATTTTATAGCTAACTGCCTGTTTATAAAAAAAATAGCTATAAAGTAGATTATTTATTAGAATAAAAAGTGGTGTTTAAATAAATATAACTTTTTTAGCAGCCTTTGCTATATTAAAATATTAATATAAATAATTTAATTTAAAAAATAAAAAAATAAAGTTATTATTTTAAGCTTATGCTAAATTTATAAAAATATATTAGCAAATAATAAAAGTTTTTAATAGCAAGCTTATATATAGCTAGTTAAATATAAGCTAATATTTAAAAACCTAAATATTAAAGCTATTAAGTTTAAAATTACTGGTTATTAACCGTTATAAATAGCCCGATTTAAAAATTAATAATAAGCTTATATTAAAAATATAATAAATGCTAATATAGCTATTTAAGCGGCTATAAAAGTTAGTGCAGTTAGAGCTTTTAACTATTATAAAGTCGAAATATTTAACTATAGCTAGGGAGGTTATGTCGACTAAAACTAGACTTTAGACTTTGTTTAAAAGGCAACTATAGATAAAGACGATAATAAGGCACTATTAAAGTATATATTAGAAAATAAAGGTTTTTAAATTAATATTTTAGCTGTTAATAAAACCCGACGGATTTTAAGGCATAAAATTTAAAAAGTATTATATATTAAATAAAAAAACGCTTTTATAGCTAGCGATTTAATTTAAGCATTATTAATATTAAATTTAGTTATACTAGATTTAATAAAAGATTAAATAATTAAATTAAATAATAATAACGTGCAGTTTTTATTAAAAATTACTTTTTTTTTAACATTTTTTTTTAAAGCACAGGCTAAAAGTTATAAGCTATAATAAAAAAAGGTTAGTAATATTTTAAATAAAAAAGCCGACGTTATAATTAAAAATTTAATTAAAAAAATATTTAGTTTTAGTAAAGTTTTAATTTAATAAGTTTTTAAAATAGTTAAAGCGATTTAGGTAAAAAAAAGCGATATAATTAAAATAAGCTTTAATAAAATATTATATTTTGGTAAAAAATTAAAAAATAATTTTAGTTTGCATGTTATAATTGTTTAGCTTTTTATTTAAAACGAGCAGAACTTAAAGCCTTTGGTTTTTTAGGTTTATATTATATTAATAACATTTAAAAATATTTAAAATTATATTAAAATATGTTTAAAAATTATAGTAATAGTAGGTTAAAATAAAATAAATAAACTAATTATTAGAATTATTAATATAAAAGCTTAATTTAATATTTTTATTAGCAGTTATATTAAAAAGCATTAAATTTTAATATGCTATATAAAACTTTATTAAAAAGGTTTTATAGGCTATAAGCATAAAATTATATATAATAAAGTTGTTAAATTATGCATATAGTTAGCCGAAAAATTAATAAAGCTGTTACTTTATATAATAAACCATAATATAGCTATATTTTTACTGCTTTTAAAAATAAATTTCGTTATAAAAATATAGATAACCTTTTATTATAATAATAAATACTTTATATATAATATAATGTTCGGCAAAACTAAAATTTTAATGCTAATGTTATTTATAAAAAAATCTTTTAATATAAATTTTTTAAAGATTGTCGACCTGTTAAAAAATTAAATACTATTTGTATATTTTATAAAAACTAATTAAATAATAATAGCAGGCCTTTATATACTAATAACGTCGACTATATTAATTAAAAAAATAATTAACCGATTTTTTATATTTTAAATATATTTATAATATTTATATGCGATTTTAATAGCGTAGAGCTAGTAGCCGCTAGACCTACAGCGCGGTTAGATAATGTTAATACTGGTAATAAAGCTAAAGCTTGTAATAGTACTTATATCGCGCTTTAAATAATTACGCTAAAAAAACTAGGTTTAATAAATAATAAAGAGTTTAAAGCAGTACTATTAGATAATAAATTTATTAATATAATAAAAGTAGCTATTTAAAACGTGCTTTAAAATATAAAAAAAAAGCAGCTAGCTGTAGCTAAATTAAACTAGTTTATATATTAATAAAGCGCCGGTTAGAATAACTATATTATTTTTATTAATATAATATATAAAAGCAAAGCTAAAAAAATTAATTTTAAAAATAATATACTATTAAATAGTATGACATTGCTAAAAACTTTTAATTAAAAAAATTTTATATAAATAAATAAAGTTTTAAAAGATTATAAAAAAAAAAAGTTAAATTAAAATAAAGTTTATGCTAACATTTAGCTACGAATTTTAAAATAATTTAGAGGCACCCGGTTAACTATAGAAAAGCTTAAGGTTATTATTAAAAATTTTAAGCAAACCGAGCTTATAGACTTTAAAAAAGCGGCTTTTTTAAAAATTTTATTTTAATAAAAAATAGCGTTAGCTTAGGACTTTTTAAAAATAAAACGACTAAATAATAAAGTCGCTTTTTTATATAAAATTAAAATAGTTTTTTATAGTGTATAGCAAGCGAAAAGCATACTAATTTTAGGTTTGCTAAAAAAAAAAGTTATAAAAATGTTTAAAATACGCTTTAAAAACGGAATTTTAAAAAAAGCTTATTTGCTATACTATAATGTATAGTTCGTTATTAAAAAACCTAATAAAAAGCTTCGATTAATTAATTTAGCTATAAAATTAAATAAGGTTTTAATTAAAAATGCTGGTTTTTTTTACAGTTATAATAAATTTGCTAAAAAATATATAATATATAAAATCTTTTTTATAGTTAATTTATTTTCTAAATACGACTAAATACTTTTATTAATATATAGCCGAGCTTTTATTGCTTTTATTATTTTTATAAGGCCGCTTTAAATAACCACTTTGTTATAAGGTTATATAAATTTTATTGCCTAATTTTTATAAGTGCTGTTTTAAATACTATATAATATATTTTTTAAAAAATATAAACTTTTTTTTAATAATATAGCAATTAAAAAATCTGTTATAAAATATAATAATTAAAAAATTGTTTTAAAAATTCGATATTTTATGCTTAAATATATAAAAAATATTAATGCTATACTTTTTAATTTTAAATTTATAAAGCTTATAGCTAATAAAATAAAAAATAAATAATATAAAGCTATAGCTAAGATCGTGGGCTATATATATAGCACATACGGCAAAAAATTTATAAGTATAAAAGTAATTAAAATTTAAAAATAAAAGCTTTATAAAAATATTATAAAAGTCCGCACGTTTTTTAAAGTTATAATATACTATAAAATCTAAATAAAGGTATATTTAATTATTATTTTATTTTTAATAATATTATTAAAAAAAAATTAAAAATTTATATTTAAACAAATTAAAAAATAAATAATATAAATTTTAAAAAATGCTTTTATAATTGCATTAGTATTTATTATTATTAATTATAAAAAAGGTTAGATTTAGCTAAAAGTAAACGTTTTAAAAGTTAAATAAAAAGCGATTTTTTGTTAAAAACTTAAAAAAAAAATTCGATTAGCTAAATATAAATTTAAATGTTAAAAAAGCTTTAAATTAAATTATAACGCTATAAAAAAAAATGTTTAAAGGTAATTAAATTATTTTGCTAATTATAAAATTATTTATATAGTATTAAATTTTAGCTTAAAACTAACGTTAAGATATTTATTATATAGCTTAATAATAAATTTTTTGCCTTTTTAAATATAATATTAATAAAGTAAATTATATATATTAAAATGTTCGATTTTAATATTTATTATATTTTTGGCAAATTATATACTGCTGTAAATGGGCTATTTAAAAAGCTATTAAAACCTTTTAATTAGATAAATAAAAAATAAAAAAATAATATTAAAAAGTTTATCGATTTATAGCTTTTTATTATAGTAATTAATGTTTTAACCTAATTAAAAGCTAATTAATAGATTTTTTATATATAAGGCGAAGGCGCGATTTTTATAGCATATTTAAACAGCCGTATAAATATTATAATAATAGTAGCTAAGCAGCAATAGCAGCTAATAATAAAAATCAACAGTAATATAGCTAATAGCTTTTAGTTTATTTTATTATTTAAAAATAATTAAACGAAAAAAAGTTAACGGATTGCTTAATATTTTATTAGCAGAGCAATTTCGAATTTAGTTATTAGGGCTAAAAAAAGGCAGAAATTCTAAAAACAAACGGTACGCTATTTTATATAGTATAACGCTTTTTAAAAACGGTCGATATAAAAAAACTGGCCATATAAAGTTATTAACACTTAGTTTTAAAAAAAAGCGATTATTTAATAAAGCTACGTGGAATTTATATATAAAAGCAAAGATATAACTGCATAATAGGTTATTAAATTATATTTTTAAAAAAGATTATTTTAAAATATTTATAAAATAATTAAATTATATTTTTAGTGTTAAAAGTTTTAAAATAAAAAAAAAAATAAAAAATATTATTTTAATATTTTAATAAACTTTTTTAAATTATAAGTTATTAATATTTAAACTATGCCTATTTAAAATAGCTTTATATATATTTATAAAGCTTAGTGCAAATTTTTAGAATATTTAAAAGCAATAGCTTTAAAAGCGGCTATATTAGCAAACGTGCGAAAGTTTATAATAAAATAAATCGTTTAATAATATAATATTTTTATTTAAATAAAGTGTAATAATAGTATAAAATTTAAAAAAAAAGTTATAAATGCAGCTAAACTGTTAGGCTATTAGTTAATTTTAAAACCTATATATTACTTTTAAATATAAAGCCTTATAAAAAAAAGATATCGACAGTTAAAAAAAGGTTTTATAAAAATAACCAACGGTATAAGCAAAATATAGCAAATATATATAAGCTTAATTATATAAACAAATAAAACTTCTATTTATTACTATGGCTGCAGTGCCTATAAGGTTATTTATAAAAAATTTCTAATAATGCTAATTAAAAACGTAATATTTTTATAAAAAATTTTAAACTAAAATAAAATACGTGGTCCTAATAATATGTTAGCATTTAAAGTAAAATAACTCGAGCATTAAATTAAAAATATTAATAAAGTTAAAAATATTATTATTAAAAAATATAAAGCTGTTATTTAATATAAAAATTAATAAAATGTTTATAAAATTTAATTTTTATTAGCAAAAAATACTTTAGTTTTGCTTTATAATATAAAGCTTAGTAATAATATAAGCAATAATAAAAAGCTTTTATATAAATAAAATAGCTTATACCGAGTATAAATTTAAAAAAAATATAGCCGATATAAATTTATAAACCTAAACAGGACGCCTTTTAAAAGCTTATTTTATTTAAAATAATTTTAAGCTTTTATAAAAAATAAAAAAAAATATTAAAAGCTTTAAAAGCTAAAAAATAACGTTTAAACTATAAATAATTTAAAAAATAACTTTAACTTTTAAAACGATATAAAATATGCCGATAATACTAATAGCGAAACCTTAGTCGACAATAAAACAATAGGCAAAATTATAAAAAAAATGCTATGTTTTTATATTAAAAAGGCAAATAAGACTTAGCGCTAAAATAATAGCTAAATAAACTTAATAATTAATATTTATAATAATAATAAATTAAATAAAGCAAAAAACTATATTATAATTATATTAATAATTATTTTAATTTATAGCGGAGATATAATTATATTTAAAAGTAAGGATTTTTTTTTTTATATGTTTAACATATAGTATAGCTTTTTTTAAAAAAAGATTTAGTAGCAAAGCGTAAAACTAAAATATAAAAAAAAGCGTATAATATATTTTAGTTTTTAAAATATAGTATAATAAAAAATAAAAAAAAAAATAATAATAATAAAGTATAAAAAAATTTTAAAAATAAAAAAAAAAAAAAATAATTAAAATTTTTTTTTATAATATTTTTATTTAATTTTTAAAATTAATTATAAAACGTATTATTAAAACACTGTTAAACCTTTTTTTTTTTATTATAAAACCTTAATAAAAAATAAACGTATTATAATTAATAAAACCTTTTTTTATGCCCGCTTTTTTTAGTTTATTTTAAAATAGTAAATTGGAGTATTTAATTAAAAAACTTGGTATTTTGCGGATAAAATTCGGGATTAATGTAAAAAAAAATTTTTATAGTTTAAAAACCCGCTTTTAGCTATTTTAATAAAAAATTTTTAAAGTGCTAGATATAATAAGAACTTTAAACGCTATATATACAGTTAGTGTAAAAATTGCCTTATATATTAAAAATAGAAATATATTTAAAAAAAAGCTATATGCTAGCTTTGTTAAAATTATTATATTATATAAAACGACGCTTATACGTTTTATAAAAAATTATATTAAAGCGTTTAAATTATTAAATATAAAAAGCTTTAGTATAATAATAATTATATAGTAATAAAAAAATATATTTACCTTAAAGATTTTTTTTATAAGCTTTAAAATATAGTAAATAAAGAAAAACATTAAAGGCTTTAACAGCCTTAATTTAATAATAAATAAAGTTGGCAATAAGCTTTAATATATTTAAATTAAAATAAAAATTAAACGATCGAACTAGCTAGCAAATATAAGTGCTATAAGTAATTTTTTCGAAAGTTTAAATATGCATATTTAATAAAAACTGCTATAAAGGTTAATAAAAAAATAATAATAAATTAATAAATTGCTTTATTTATTTTTAAATTAAAATAAAATATAAAATAATAATATTTTTTAAAAAAGGCTATACTTTAGCAATGTTATTAGACTTAACTTATTAAAGCAATTAATTAAGCCGATAAATCGGATTTAGTACCAGTTTATTTATAATATTTTTAACCGTTTTAGCAGCAAACGACTTATTTTTTAAAGTCGATATTATAATAGCAGTATAAATAAAAAGAAAAAAAAAATAAAAAAAAAAAAAAATATGTTAAAATATGCTAAAAATAGCTTATATTTTAATAAAAAAAAAATAACTAATAAAAAAAAAAAAAACCTATTAAAAACCTATAGTACTACAATATTTATATAAGCAAAATATTAAATTAGACTTTATTAAAAAACAGGTTCGTTAAGCAGTAAAAAAAATAAAGCTTAATAAGGTACTAATACGCCGGTAACTTATAAAAGCAAATAAAAAGCTTTAGCTAAATAGTGGCTTTATAGACATTTATTAATTAGTTAAAGCTATTATAAACAAAAACGGCAACTGGCATAAAGCTTAGACTTTATATCTAGCTATAAAGCACTCCGAATATATAAAAGCTTACTTTATTTATATATTATAAAAAAGGCAGAAAACTTTAAAAAAACCTAACTATATAGATTTAATAAAAATATATAAGTGCAGGCTAAAAAAAAACAAATTAAAAAATTTAAAGTTAAAATTAATTAAAAGCGAAAAAAGATAATAAAAATATATAAATAAATTTTCAATTTATACTATTTTAATCTATTTTTTTTTTTTTAATTTTTTTTTTTTTTTATAATTTATATATATTAGCACAGTCAAGCATATATAAAAAAAACATTTTTAAAGCTATAATTACTCTAAACGTAAATAATATAAATAAATTAATAATTTGCTTATTTTCTTTTTTATTAGTCTTTTTTTTTATTATTTTTTTAGCCTATATATAAATAAATAAATATTTTTATATTTTTTACTCTTTTTTATTAATAGCCTTTACTGCTATTAAATAAAAAAAAATAGTTTAAATTAAAAACTATTAAAAAATCTTACCAGCATTATAATTAATAGACCGCTTTTTTTATTTTCTTTTTTTTTATATTATTTACATACTTTTAGCCTTTTTTTTTTTAAGTTTTTATTAGTAGTAAAACCGCTTAATATAGCATTTAAAAAAATAAAAAAAAATTTTAATATTACTGTAAAGACTATATATACACAGGGTATAGCAAATATAAAAAAATTCTATAAACTATAGGTATTAAATAATTAGTATATAAATGCGTTAAAAAAAAATAAGCCCTTTTATATAAAAATAACCAACGCTAGTCGTATTTTAAAGAGATTTTTTGACCGCCTTTTTTTAAATAGCTACGCTTACGCTAAAAAGTGGCAATAAAAAAATATCGATTTTTTAATTAATATTTTGCTTAAATATATTAAAAGGTTAGCATTAACTTTTAAAAAAATAACAGCTAAGCTAAAACTAATTATATATAACGCGAAAAAAATAGCTTTAAAAAAATAGTTTAAAAAAACCTTTAAATTAAAATTTTAAATAAATAATAACTTTATAAAACTAATAATAACAGCTTTAAAAAAAAGTATAAACTATATAATTTTTAAAGATTATATAGACTTTTATTTATTTAATTTTTATTATTATTTATTAATAATAAATATAATAACTAGAATTATTTATTATATAGACTATATAATAAAAAGTAATAATATTAATTTATAGCATAGTACTACCTTTGGTTAATTTATTGCCAAATAGCCAAAAAAAGCGGGCATTTTTAAACTCAGTATATATTATAGCGTCCGACCTATTTATTAAAAATATTATAATAAGTTCGGAATTATATGCCTAGCAAATATTTTTTTAATATTTTAGCGCTTTAAAATATTTATTTTATATTATAAGATCGAAAGTATATAAAATAAAAAAAAGTTTATAAAAAACGTTTTTAAATATATTAGCAAAATTATTAAATATTAGCTTTTTTAGCAGTAAAAAGCTTTTATAAAGCCTTTAGCTTTTAAATAAAAAAAGCTATATAAAGCGATTTAATTAGAACTTTTTTTATTTAGCGCAATAAAAATATTAATAAATACTTTTTATTTAAATAATTTAATAATAGCATACTATAAAACTTTAAATTAATTTAATAAGTAAAAATTTATATATATTATTTTCGACTTTTAACGGCATTATAACGTTATAAACAGATATTTAAAAAATGTATAAGCTATAACTTTTTTTATAAAAGCCTAAAAAAACCTAAATAAAGTAAATATTAAAAATTAGGCTATAAAAAAAGGCAAATAAATAATAAATGGCATAATTTAAAGCAAGCGCTATAGCTAGTAAAATAAAAAAAATATTACTATATATATTTACATGTTTTTAAAGCGGTATAGCCAATAAAAACCTTATTATAGTTATTATACTAAATATAAGCCGGCGTTTAATATATATATTAATATAAAAGCTTTAAAAAATTTTTAATAATATGAGTTTATTTAAAAAAAGTTTATATAGCGAATAAAGCTGCAAATAATTATATATAAAGTATTTTATAGCAAGCATTAGTTTATAATTATAATCGATTATAAAAAAAAACGGGCGTACTATTTTAATAATTTTTTTTATATTAAAAAAGAATTTTATAATATATTATATAATATATACACATTTTATTAGTAGAGGCTACCGGGCTTGCCGGCCTTTTAAAAAATTATCGGCCTGCCGTTATATTGCTAGGCGAACGGATATATATGTGGTCTTTAGGCGGTAATATATATAGAATTTTTATTTTATAAGCTATTTTTTTTTATTAATATTTTTATTAAAAAAGGCTAAAAAACGCTTAAACACTATTAATAATTATAAAATAAAGCTAAATAGTATACCAAGGTATAAATTATTAATTAAATAAATAGGTTTTTTAAGCTTTTTTTTAAATTGCTTATATAAATATTAAAATATATTTACTTTTTAAACTTAAATAAACTAAATAAATTAATAAAGCTTTTATAGCCTAAAAAGGCTAATAAATTAATAAAACTTTTATATTTAATACCTAAAAAATTTAATAATATAAATTAAAAAGCCTGCTTTAAAACGAAATTTAAAACTTACTGTTTAAAATTTAAGTTATTAATATTAATAAAAAGCCAGCTAGGCTAACTTTTAATTATAAAATATAAAAAACTAAATAATAAGCTTTAATTAAAACAGTATAAAAAATCTGTTAATTTAGATTTAATTAATATAAATAAAATATAATACCAGATTTAAAAAAAAAAAAAATTTAAAAGCACGTTAATTTGCCGGCTGCTTTTTTAAAAATAAATATATTATAAAGTTTAAGCGTTTAAATATTAAATAAAAACTTTTATTTATAAAAGCATATATAGCGATATTATAAATCTAGATTTTATATAAAAACGTTTTTTAAAAAAATAAGCTTTAAAAATAGCTTTTTTATAAATAAAAACCTTATACTATTAAAACAGAAATATTTAGTTAGATTTTATATCTTAACTTTTATTTATTATATTTAAAAAATAAAAAAAATAGCAGTAGTATTAAATATAAATAAATGTTATAACTGCTATAATAGCTAAACTAAATAAGTTAATTTAAAAGCTTATAAAAAGGCAACCGCTTCGACGTATAAAATATAGCGCGGGCTTTTTTTTAAAGCTAAATAAGTTAAAAAAGCTTAAAAGCTAAAATAAAAAATCGAACTAAATTTAATAAAAAAATTTATTAAATTTTAATTATTAAATAAAATTTTATTAAAAAATAAAATAAAAAGTTAAAAGTTAGTGCTAAATTTATGCTAAAAACAGCTAATAATTTAATAAAAAAAAATTAAAATAAAATAATTTTACCAGCCACTTTTTAAAGCTATATACTATACCTTAAAAGGTTAGACTAATAAAGCTTACATTAATTTATATGCATTATTTTCTATATATTTATTGCTTTTTTTTTGTCTATATAATAGTTTTTTTTTTTAGTTATAATAGTTTTTATTACCTTTTGCAAATAAATTTACAACCCGTTTTAACCTTTAAAGTGCTTTTATTTAACTACTTTATTTAAATCTTTATAAAGTGCCTACTAAAGTTAGGTCTTTAGAGTACATAGACGTATAGGCGTTCCCCGTTTTAGTGCTCATTTTATAATACAGGCCTTTATATCAAGCGTCTGCGAAGCTACAAACAACAGCCGCAACCCGAACTCCAACCAACAACAAAAACAAAGCACGTTGGCATTCAGCGTGATAGTCCTAGTAACAGGTCAAATCCAGAGCCAGCGCAGTTAACGCGAGGGAACCTAGCTCTATTCAATAGAATGACGGGAGTAACCGTCCCTGATAAGACCGAGGTTACCACCCCGTCGGCTGCAACGAAGCCCACTCCGAAACCGTCTGCAAGTCTCTGGTCCGCGCGTGCCAAGAAAGCACAGAAAAACGGCATCCATACTATTCCTTTTCAGTCGAGCCCTCCAGCAAATCTCCGGATTTTACGGGAGCGGTTCGCCGAAGCTCGGGATTCGCCGTCGCCTACCCAGTCAGAGTTCGAGTTTTTTAAAAAGGAATATTCGAAAGATCCAAACGAGTCAACGTTGATAGCACATATCATGCAATTCCTATTAAAACGGTACCGTAACCTTGAATACAATACTGCTATTAATCAGCGGTGTACGGGCTTTCCAAAGAATGCCGGCTTCAATAATGGTCTCCCCGCACTCCAACCTGACTTCATACAAGGGATAGGGGCGATAAACTTTGCGCCGTTCCCAGTTGAGCAGTATATTGAGGGCAGTACACTTCATGATAGCTACTCTGCCGTAACGCTTCCACATATCGTCGGGGAGATGAAAGGCACTGACGGGATACTAAAACACGCACGTATTCAAGCCGCCCTTGACGGCGCATCTCTCGTTTATGCTAGAAATCGGGCTCTGGAGTATCTAGGGGAACAGGTGCCCTCAAGCGATGCCGAGGTCATATCTTTCATCACTGAAGGTTCGGTACTCAAAATTCACGCGCACTATGCTTCTCGAGAAAAGGACGGAAGTGATAAATATCACCAGTTTCTTGTTCAAGCATACCTTTTGGACTTCTATAATCAATTTAAAGAGTGTCGAATCGGTCTCAGGAATGCACAGGATTATGCGAAAGAACAATCCTTCCTCTTAAGGGATCGGCTCAAACAACGATGGACAGAATACTCTCTTTCAAGAGATCAGCTAAGAGAGCAATGGGAAGCAACCAAAACCAAGGATATGCCGGCTGGGCAAGCCCAAGACGTCCCGCCATTGACTCCATCAACGAAGCCAGCCCCCCTTCCGAAGAAGTCCAAAGCTACGCGCCGGGGTCGGGGAAAGAAGGCGCCGTTATTGAAGCAGCCCGCGGGGATCTCCAAACGGACTAGTAGCGCCAAGTTGCCTACACGAAGGAGCGCGAGGTTAGCCAAGGCGAAAGCTTAAACACCTTGCTAGTGACGTTGGGGAAACTGATGAGTTAAAATATCATCTCATAGAAAGCGCATTCTGCGCTGTCTTGTTAGTGTTGGAATGTAGAACGGATGTGCTGTTAATATGTGCGGAAACTATGACTCGTGTGCCTCTATTCTAGATTTCACTGATATGGTAATATACCGTATTCTGCGGGACGACGGCTTGCAAGACCGGCAAGGTAGAAGCGGCTTTCGTGCATGTATTACTTTATGAACTTACTTTAATATACACTTGGACTGCGATCTAGCTTATCGCCAGGTACCGTCAGGCACAGGTAGCTGTTGGCTTCATGTTTTTAACGTACTATATTGCAAAATATGTGTCTCATGAGCTGTCAACTCTCATATATCTATTGTATTGCCTATTGTTAGTACAGGTCGCAACACACTGATCAAGAGCCTTGTTTCCGATATGCAACCCGCAGTAAGCAACTATCTACAATGGCCCTAATGCGAATTCGAACAAAAGCATTAGATACAAATAACTTTAGTACCCTGATTATTCTTGCCGTATATGTTGGGCTGAGTGTTGAGGAGTCATTCACGCTGAATTTCAACGGCGACTAATTATGATCGCCGCCAAGGATCATTCTCCCCGCTGACTGCCACTTTGCAGTCTTTGCTTCAGTCGTCTATATTATTTAGCTGATAGTCGATCCTAAAAAAAATAGACGCTTTGAGGGATCCAGCCATATGATTCCATTCCTGGTTGTGTTCACTTTTGACATGTCAGAGACAACATGATGTATTAACATTGGCCCTCTGATGCTGGATACCTGCAGCAATTTGCTGGTCCGTCCCCTTGAACTCGCTCTTTGGCCCGTACTCAGAACACGCTGTGCACCCCTCCATGCTTGCCAGGCTTGACTTAACCGGAGCATGCCTGCCTCAATGAGGTACATCAAAACTCGCCATGGAGGTCTATTTGCTTTATATTCCTCGAAGTAGCCAAGGCGGCCCCAGAAACGCCTCTTCCCCAGATTGAAGTCAATAGGCGATATGTGAAGTGGCCCCGACAAGATAGGCTGCTTTCGAAATCAATACTGCTTGGAAACAACAGATTGTCGTTGATGCGGATCTAATAATTATTACCGAGTTTTGCCCATAGCCAAAATTTTAAATCACAAACTATGAACGAAACATGCAATATAAATATAAAGTGAAGAGAAAGTCCTTCAAAGCTCTAAAATCCACGGTGGTTATGTGACAGCTCTGTTGCGGCTTCAGAGGCAGGTAGTTCAGACGTATATTGGGACGGAGGGGTCATGGTCGGCTTATAGTACTCGGAATGGGCCATTGGCTGCATTTCAACACCTGGGGCGCCTTGATCTAGACTTGAAGCTTCTAGTTCGGCGGGTTGTTTCATCCGTCTTTTGGCCCCTGTTCGTCGAAACCACGCTATGCCGAAGAGTATGGAGGTTGAGATCACTCCTATCACGACTCCGATTCCTATACCCGCGCCAAAGGACGGCCCCCCTTGGTTTTGCGAGATCGAAATTGGTGATGGTGATGGAGAGGAGGTATTCGAAATTTCAGTTACTGTAGAGCGCGTCGATGCGGAAGGGATTGGAGTAGACGAGGTCGATGAGGTAGGCGTTGAGAAATCTGAGGAATGGAAGGCGACCCGAATAGAGTGTGCATTCACGCCCTGGGTATACACTAAAGTAGTGATTGTACTGCCGTCGCTGTCCGTCGCGAATGCGGTGTACGTAATCTTGTCGCCTGATGTGCAGGAAAGGACGCCTCCGTCGGTTGTATAGCCCCTAGTAGAAGGATAATGAGCTTGCGATACTGAGTACGTGCCACGGGTAGAAAGGAACTTACAGTGGACAGCAAGCCCACACTGTCTCTGATGCATCTGTCGCCGGAATTGCGTTTCCTGCACTATAATATCCGGGCGGACATACTGCTGGTGTTATCGTGGTGGTGTTGGTGTTTCGCGTTCCAGGCCAGCAGTCTGGGTTGCTCGGGTTGCCATATAGAAGTCCGGTGTTTCCTTCGGCATTTGTTGTAGCCCATATTTGGCTGCATACCGATGGAAAACTAAGCACGGTGAACATGAGAAACTCAAAGGAGATCAGTTATATCTAGAAGTTTCTTCCGAGCATTGGCTGTTTACGGGCGGGATGGAGAAGGGCAGAAAGGGATCCGCGCCGGCGATCAAAACACTACTTCAACTACCTGGTCGTAGGAGTTCTACGGCTGCGCCGTTCCAGCGCATCCGGATGGCACATTGGACGTCGCACCAAATCCTGCGACGACTGCATATATTGATTTGGTAGGAAGCTGGTTCAATCAAACCACTGGCCGAGTGGCGCATCGCCCCCAACACCAGAATCGCGTTGTCGCTGTCCTAAATGGTCAACTTTCCGCAAGTGTTGTGATACCTACAAGGGTGCACAGTCCTCAAACCAGGGGATCCCCCTTGTACAAAACCAGGCGCACTCGGTGAAGTGTCTAGGTCGGATCCTGCGCGAGCCTTGAACAAAGCAACATCATCTCGCTCACGGTATTCTTCCGCAGTCAAGTCTTGAAAGTAATTGTCTATCTATCTATCTATCTGCGTAGCGTTATGAAAGGACATTAAATGCCATCTTTAATTCTGGCCCCGACTTTTGTATTGATCTACCTGGGTATTTTAGTTTTAAAGGTTGTGAGCCTCAATGGGGCTTTAATGCCCGCCTAGAGCCCATGGGCCATTTATAGGCCCCATAGGTTACCTTCTCAGCCCCTGCGGGCTTTAATAATCAAGTACCTATTTTCAGCGCTTTAACGTCTCTTGAGAGTATCAACCTTTTTTTTATACGCTGATCTGCTTCTGTGATGAATGGGGAGCTAATCCTTTCCCAATTTTGAAAACTTGAGCAGCTTTCGCGTCCCTAAGCAGATGCTCATCATTAAATTAATCTGCCAAAGAAAGGTTTGATCTCGGGGTGTAGAAGCCGTCATTCGTAGGCATACGGCGAGGCAGAAAGCTAGCTGCCTTGGCGTCTCCCAATTGGGGGTGTATTCGGCGAGGACTGACTTGCATGTGTAAGCTCACTAGCGATGGGTGAAATAAACTATTTAATTCTCACGCATGCTCATGACATTGGAATGATTGATTCAGGCGCAAAGACGGTACAACTCGAGTATACCTAGGCTAGTAGCGGTAGAGAAAAGATGAAAGGAGACCCGGAATTTGTTATGCTAAAGTACTCAGCTTGGCTGGACGCATCCAAATTCGAGGACAGAATACTTGGCGCCATCGTGCGCTATCCTTTCCAACCCACCAACGAGTATCTCCCAGAGTCTCCTCTGCGTTACAACAAGACCGACCTGATCGAAGGAGTCTTCACTGACTTTCTCCACGACAACACCAACGCCAAGTCTCGCGATGTGTCGGTCGCACTCGAATCTCTCGTTGGATTCGAGTGGCACGGGAGCAAGGAGGAGAGCGTTCGTCTCACGGGAAAATTACTACGGTACAAGCGTCTGCAGCAGCACGCGCAGTTCTGGTCCCAGCTCAAGACGGACGAGGCCGTCATCGGCGCAGTTCCCGGCTGGATTTCTATGTTGAATACTTGGCCTCCATGCCTCGTCGTGGGCATCATGACGGCTGAGGATGTCGAGCTAGATTTCACTAACAGCTCGGAGCGCCAACGCCAGGGTGACCTCGAGGCCCCGCTGACGACCGTCGCTCTGGCCGCGGCCGGTGTGCCTTCGGGGCTGCTGGGCGATTTGGGAGTGGGGAATCCGCAGACGGCGCTGGGATCTGGTAAGAAAGTCACGAGCGTGTTCAGGTCAAGCACCGCGCGGAGCAACATCGTTGCTCTCGAGCTGCGCATCATCACTACAGCGCTGTTCCGTCGGCGGGAGCTGGCCCTCAAGGAGAATGGGCCGAAGGTTGACCAGGGACGCCTTGCGGACGGCGAGGATGATTTCGGGAGCGAAGATGAGGGTGAGAATGTTTCCGTGGATGAACTGATCCTTGAGAGCTTCACCGAGGAAGAATATGGGGAGATGCATTGAATCGAGCAGGTGAAAAAACGAAACAATCCATGTCGTCAGGCGTACTACTTACGACTACATTTATTTCTTCTTATATCCGTAACCTATCGACTCTTGAAGGACACATCTTTATAACTACCATCTAGTTTGGCTTTTTGGGTTACGGAGTGAAGCAAGCAGCTAGTTATAGAAACGAGTAGGTATGCTACACTATGAGAACATGATTCTAGAAAGCTTAGAAAAAAAAAGAAAAAGGAGGCCTTCGACATGTTATATAAGGTATAGTTGAAATGTTTATGGTTAGGCTAGTGGACCTTTCAAGGCCTATTGTGCTAATATGTGGGCTATACTTAATACGTAATAGGGTAATAGGGTAGCAATAGATTCGTCTTGCCCAGCTCGTCGCGTAAATAAACCTTTATCACGATCTACCCGATATACTGCTCTAGGTCGCCCAATATCTTCCCCTCTTTAGTATATTTCAGGTATCTTGTCGGGCTCACCCAGTCGTAGCCGTCTATCTTCACAGCCATCATTCGGAAGATGGTCGAGATCCCCTCGGGACTCCACGGCTTTATCACCCAAGGATGATCCGGCATCTTCTTTCGAATATACCCAATCATGAACGCCGCCACCGAGACGGCCACGGGGGCCGCGTATGACGTGCCAGACTTGTATTTCATCCGGCTCTCGTCCCTCGAGTTCTTCGCTGGCCAAATTGGCCGCACGTGCTCCCCCACGAAGCTGAAGTTGTGGCCCTCCTCGAGCCCCGGGTTACGCTCCGCCTTGCTCCCACGCCACGTCGCCGAGTGGGCGCATATCACACCGGAATACTTGGCCGGGTAGGTGCGCGAACCTTCGCCACCGTCGTTGGAAGCCGACGCAAATACCATGATGCCATCGTGGAGGTACTGGCGGATTTCATCGCCCATTGTGTCTGGACTTCGAACGCTGTCGAAGCCGAACGAAAGCGTAATCATGTGGACACGCCACTCCGTTCTCGCGAACTTGAGAGCCTTTGGAGACTGTTAGCTATGATCTGCGCCGTGCTTCTTTCTGCATTTCCGCAAGAGAGGAGGGGTATTCCTTACCTCTGCAACATGTTCCCTTTGGATTGCGCTGGGGTTATTCGTGATTTTCCCGATATACAGATCGACGTTTTTAGTGAGCCGCAGGATAATAGCAGCTACGTGGGTGCCATGCCCAGCCGTGTCCACCTCCGCATCGCTGCTAATGAATGTGACTTTTTCCTTGATCCGATCGCGGTCTTCGCCGCTGAAATCGGGGTGTTGGATGTCAATACCAGAGTCTAGGATGGCAACCTTGATCCGTTCTTCTTGGCCGCGGCCGAGAAGTCGGTGCCTGACTAACAACGTCTGAAAATTCGAAAACCACTTATCCGTGTTTCTCCGTCTAAGAGTGACTATGGTCAGCGAAATGTGTTCGTTACGGTCGCCAGGCAGGATAACACCACGTACTGCTCTTCCAGCGTATTTTCACCTTTGTCGTCTAGTAACTCGCCTTCCTCTAAGCTGGACGCCTCCGTCTTGGCTTCGAGCTGGCTTCTAGTCGGATTTGTGTTTGTCTGTAGCACGAATGGTGCGGATGATGCCCTGGTTGTCGGTTCTAAGACTGGTGTTTCAACCGGGTTGAGATCATCAATTACACGCTCGGGATCGGGAGGAAATTCCGTCGCCTTAAAGGACACGGGCTTTGCGCTAAATGATTCAGGATCTTGATTGTGAGACCAAGCCTGCCTGAACAGACGCCCAAGCGGCGCCACGACGTATGTGTACAGGTTATCACGAGCGGGCACTTCTTCAATGCCAAACTTCTCCGTATCTGGTTTCAGACAGATTTCAATCATCTCTTTCACGGCCTGGTATACGTTCCGCTTTTTCCACATCTCGGACACGATGATCCTGCCAGCCGTGTAATGGTCTTCATTCTCCATCGGGTTCTCGTCGTCGAGGGGCTCCTTCAGCTGATGTACCTCGATACCCTCTCCGAGTTCGATCTCTAGCAGCATAATCCCTAAAGCCAGGATTTTCGGATGCAAATGCGTGTCCACCGAGAATCGCTGCATGAAGTCCTGCTCTATCGAGCACCCGCTTTGCGACACACGGCTAGGAAACACAGACGGCGGCGATAGTTCTGTCGCAAAGTAAGGCTTATGTATCAAGGTTATGACTTCCTGGGGCTCCGACGAGCCGCTAATACGTTCGCGCATGAAGTGTATTCTGTCCTTAGACCAGTTCGATGCCATCCAATCCGAATCATAGAACTGCCAGACAGCCTTGGCCAGCAGGTATGAGAGGAGTAATTTGATCTGAACGTCGCCTTGCAGCTTTCGCTTCTCCAGCACCGTTGCCAGCGAAACGCTAGATGACTTGAGTATGAACAGCCTCTCCAGCTGCTCGGGGCTCAACTCGGCTCGCTCGTAGACGAGACCGTTACTTGCGGCGTTTAGGACAAGTCGGCCGCGTGCTCGGCGACGAATAAGGCCGCAGAACTCATCTGGAGAGATTCTCCTGGCGCTCAGCCACTTGACTCTTGAAGGTCTCGATTCGTCACTACATCTTGTTAGCGACTCTATTTATCTCAAGTACAAAACACGGCTTAGGAAGGGTGGGTGAGTAATCACCCTTGGAGGAAGACACGAATCTGGGCCTCCTTCCACATATCGTCCACAGAGTCCGGGTGACGATGAAGGAAAAAGAAATCGAAGGAGACCTCGTCTTTTATATCCTCCAGTCTTTGTACCCGGGTCAAGGCGAGGTTGGCCATGAAGCTTCCGCCACAGCGATCAGCTTTGGGCGAGCAACGGCAAAGCGTGGTATGCAGCAGGCGAAGACATGCGGTATAGTTGTCGTACCCTGCCGGCGTATTTCCGGCCATGATTAGGTCAGAGAGAGGGGGGCCGCGGGGACTCCTCTCCGTGCTTGCAAACGCTCGGAAGGAGGTCCTGAACTTTTCTCGTTCTACGGGCGCGCGGTCGTGTGTGCTCTTGGCGAGCCGCTTGATGTTCGTTTTCGCAGTCTGCTGTATGCCATTGACAAGACGGTCCAGAAAAGGATAGTTATCACGCTTGAATGGCAGTCTAGGGGGCGGCTTTAACACACCAGGCCACTGCAGAGACAGACACAGCCGCATGTTAATTAACTGAGGGATGCACCCAGACCGCTATGCGCGTTCGACTCACCCTCACAAGTGTTTCCAGAATGGCCAGAAGCCTGAGTACCCTCTTTTCGGCATCTGAGCCCGTGGAACACCCAGCTTGGCCGAGCTCGTTCAAACGAGTTTCGACATCCGACAACAATGGGCCGAGCGTGGTGAGAAACGGCTCCGGCTCTCCTGGCTCTCCCAGTGCCTTGGCTACGGCCTGGACCGTTCTCCGCAGCTCCCCAACCGCCGCCAACGCAAACGGTAGAAGGGTGGACACTGCGGGGTTTGGCCTTCGCTCCATGTATCCCGACCTATTAATCTACACCAGCTGGAATGTCTTAGTCATCCGAGGTAGTCGCAGGGAGCCCAGCTATCATAATACCACTTCCAAAGGGAGGCGAAAATGGAACAACTGCGTCGCAATGGAGTGTCACCTCGCAAGCACAGCAAAGCGGGAGGTCTGCTGTACTAGCTATCCATGGTCCATGGAACCTCAGCCCTACAATCCCTGCCATCCCTCTTCTTGGCGCTTACTGGCTGGCTGGTAGGCCAATCCACCCCTCAATCTCACGTAAACGTTTCTGTGGCGGGGCTCTATAAACATCAAAACCTCCAAGCCTAATTCTACTGATGAACAGCAAGGCTACGAGTCCGATCTGCTAATAATGCTAAAGGACTAAGATGCTCGGCGAATGAGCCGTTAATATAACTTGTCGTTTGAAACCCGACACCGCGGTCCTCCACTACCCGGCTTTATCAGTCAATCGCATGCGGTGTACGTCGCTCTAGCGACGTCAACAATGGAGCATGGGGATGATATCTATCGCGCCGCCGAAGTCTGTAGTGAGCGCTTTGATGCCTGTATCTCCGGCCCTGCCCCCGCAGAATATCTCGTCTCTATTATCTCTGCACAGGGAGATTACAACCTTTGGTGCTCGGCGATTAAGGCCACGAGCAGGGGCAAGGCGTCACTCGACTATCGCCTTAGAAATCACCAAGATGTGCGCGAGGTGGTCTGTAGTTTACTAGGGGGGTTGACGACGGCGTTGGGGCGATGGACACGAAGAGCCGCAGGTAAGTTCAGGCAACACATGGGCCATCTCTGTATGGCAGGTGAGGTATCTTATATATCCTTCTCTCGCGGCTAACTCTTTTCTACCAGCTATCTTTGGGGATGCGGAGTTTCCCGTGGATGCTGTTGATGATATGCCAGAGTCTCCATCGAGCACAGGTAGTCCTGCGTCATGGGATGCTCTCTCGGACGAGTGGAGCAATCCAGACTCTGCTCAAAGTCAGGATGCACTCAACATGGATCCTGTGATGGGAGAATGCTTGCACTACATCAAAACTTCCCTCGATCAACTTGCCAGGGTATCACTTGCAATTCGAAAAGCTGGAAATAAATATCGGTTTGAGAAAGCCGATGCAGAATTGAGCGAGGACGCCTTTGAAGAGTTTCGCAGACACCTTGCGAGTATCATTCTTAGGGCTTTTCCAGACCCGGAAGCCCGAGGCCTCTCAGCCGAAGAGAAGATGAAGCGGGTTTCGGACTACAGGAGACTAAGTGCGGTTCAGAAGCGGCTCGTCCACGCCAATATTCTAAGAAAACACCGCATAGAGTTCATCACGAGATCCCGAAAAAAGGGGGTGCGCCCGGTGATCGGGGATGTCGGGCTCACCAAAGATATTCGTCGACTGGGTGAAACCCGCGCTCCGACAGCCTCTTCTGTTTTCGGGAGCCAAAACTCTGACGTGTTACGGGGTCAGGCCGCCGACCAACCACCAGTTCCCGATGCTTCAAAAGCAGCTCCAGCTTCATCTGTAGTTCTCACGGCAGCTCCAACTGCTACCGATGTCGGTTCCCAGCTGGATGTGAAGCGTTTCCTACCCGCGCAAACTCCCTCAAGGGTAACGAATATAACGAGAGTGGGATCGACTCAAGCCTATCCAAACTGCCCAAAACCCAGTCCTGACGGCATGCTCATATGCCCATACTGCGATGATGTGCTCCCTTCCTCCTATGCAAAAACGGAACAAAGCTGGAAGTAGGTGCTCCTCTCAACAGGCACGATCTATTGCTGCGCTCAAACTGATCCGTTATACAGAGCGCATGTCATTCAAGACTTGATGCCATATTCATGCTTTATGGACGAGTGCGAAACACCTTACGAGATGTACTTGACGACCGAAACCCTCCTTGCGCATGTGATGGATAAACATTCGTCCCCGTGCTGGACATGTAACTTCTGTAGGTCCAGCGGTCAAGCAATGGGAAGTTCTTCTATACACGCACGGCATGATTTCTGGAGCGCTGAGGCCTGGGAAGATCACGTCAAACAATCGCATTCCGACCGAATCAAGGCGTCCCAGCTGCCCATCTTTGTAGAACTAAGCAAACGGTCCGTGATAGGGCCCCTGAATTGCCCACTGTGCGACTTTTCAACAGAGGCAGTGGATTCCAAGATCGACGATCATATACTTCAGCATCTGCACGAATTTTCCCTTCGAGCTCTGCCTGAGAGTTCTGGCCCTGTCGTTGACAGCGGAAGCAAGGCATCTCTGATATCCGGCTCGCTCTCGCACGTGAATGCTGTAGACCATCAGGATCGCCGCCCTTTCGAGTATCCTATTACAACCCGGGCCCAGGTGTCTTCTGACCTGAAGAAGTTGTTGGCGTTCCATCCCAGCCCAACCCTCGAGTTGTTAGTGAACCGTGTCAATGATGGCCCAGCTGTTGACCCTCCTGGTTCTGCGAGGGCCGAGTTTTGGGGCTTCCATCTCCGCAAGGTGAGCAACGTTTTTGAAATGGTTAACACGATTACGAAGAGTGTATTAGAGGGTATACACGACGACGATGATAACGTGATGATCACGGATATCGTCGAACAAACTTCTATCAGCATCATCGATTCCCTAGATCGGTTTAACGAGTCTGGCCCATTTAATCACGGCACAGGTATGATAGTTGCACTACCTAATCTATCTCAAGTCGTCTTGGCTAACATTCTTTTTTTTGGTCCCCCCAGACGACCCTTTTAGCATTGGTGTATCCCCATCACACCTTAAGTGGCGACCTATCAACGAAGAGGGAATTCTGGATGAAGTCGAATTCCATCTGTTTCAGCAACTCTCTTCTCTCTATCTTGACTCCAGAACCCAGCCAAAACACCAACCCCGCGTAGTCCTCACAGGAGGCTCTTTTGCTGATAATAAGGCAATCGTGGCAGGACTAGCTCAGCAAATGAAAGAGGAAAGGCCCGGCTGTTCCGTCCTCAGGGTAGATGCAAGTGATATCAACGCCGTTTCACATGCCTATTCCAGAATCTGGATCGCAGCCGAGCACCCAAGCCGCACCGCATTTGCAGAGACATCTCTCGTGTACTACCTGAATTGGGTGTACAACTGCGATTGGCTAATGATTTTGGATGGTATCGACGGCCAAACCTTGCTCGATATGCAGCTTAAGGGTTGGCTCCCGAGCGGTCTCAGGGGTAGACTCCTACTTATAACTCAAGATGCATCCTCATGCCTCAGCTTGCTGGGCCAGGCTACGGAAATTCGAGTTCCGCCTAGCGCGGAAGGAGAGGAACCATTTCCCACGATACCCGCCCTACCGCCTTTAAGGCTCGAAGACTTTGACATCGCGATAATATGCGTTGGAGTTCCCACGTACAAGGCGATCTGCCAGCTGTTTCCTGAGCTAAGGTATGAAGATCCACGGGACTTTATCAAGTATAGTGGCAACCCCCCCTGGCCTCGAAGCAAATTCGTCACGTATTGCGCCGGCCAAATTTATGGTCGCAATATTGTCCTCGTATCTTCGGGAAGCTACGAGGAACACGTCCCTACTGATATTCAATTCTTTTTCAAGAGGATACAACTGGCTCTTATCGTTGGTACCTGCAGTGGCTTGCCTCAAACTGAGAACGAGAGCGCCAAGGGAATATTTCGAGGCGATGTAGTGATCGGCAGTGATGTGGTTCATTACCGCCTGTCACTTCGAAGTATTGATTCTAGTAGAGTCATCATTCCACCTAGTGAACATATTCGCCCCTTGTTAGATATAGTGGAGAACAACGATGACCGAGCGCAAGTACAGAAAATTACCACACAGCTCCTCAGACAACTCCAAGCCAAACATTCCACGGATATTAACTTTGCCTACCCCGGGGTAGTGGAGGACAAGCTTTTCATTCTGGATTATCCTCATATACACCGTGGCTCACCAGATTGCTCATGCGGTGAAAATCCACTGTATTCGTCCTGTACCGAGGCCTTTCATTCGAGTTGCGATACTCTAGGATGCAACAACCAGTATTTGATTGACCGCAAGATGAGCCAATGGAGCACACTATCTGGGCCTCATGAAGACAAGAGGATACAGGGAATTTCATTGCACTACGGGCGCATTGAATCGTGTCCTGACCCAGTCGATGGAATGATGAACCGTGACAAAATTTTATCTGCTGATAGCTCCATCCTTGCACTAATGTACCACAGGCTAGTAGCCCCAGTCAGCCTCCCATTTCTCACCATCCAGGGGATACAAGATTACGGGGACGTCCATAATTGGGCGAAGTGGTCAAATTTTGCAGCTGCCACGGCGGCCTCGGCAGCAATGGCAATTCTATGGGAACACAGTCACTTGGCTCCCTGGATGGTCCCATTCAACAAGGAGGCCCATTTCGTCGGACGTGAAAAAGTACTAGCGGATGTTCTTTCCAAGATATCTCCTGGCACAAATGAGCATATTTGCCAACGAACAGCCATCGTAGGGCCGGAAGGAATTGGCAAAACTCGGCTCGCACTCGAGGCTGCCTATCTATTCCGCCGCCAGCATCCGGAATCCTCTGTATTCTGGGTCTCGGGCCTCTCGGACGATGATCTTATCAATGATTTCCGCGCAATAGGCCGACGCCTTAGGGAATCTAGGATATCCGAGGAGGACCTACAGCCGGGCGAAGATCTGACACTAAGGGTTAAAAGGGAACTTGAGGGCCCTAATGCCGGTAACTGGCTTTTGATTATAGATAATGTCAACGAGAGCATTCCAAATGTCCTGGCTAACTGGGTTCCTTCTAATCCCAACGGATCTATTTTACTCATCTCTCGCCACGAGAAATCTGCCTTACGCCTTGGCGTTCCTGAGACAAACATTATCCCTGTGCCCACCATGGACAAAGCAGAAGCAGCTGAGCTGTTCCGTATACATTTGGGACAAGATCAGCTGGACAATCCCGCGGAAATGATCGACGAGTTGATTAACAAAACTCCGCTCTTGCCTCTTACGATTATTTGGGCCTGTTCTGATATACGTGCCTCGGGAGGGTCGACCCAACGCGTCCAAGGTTTGCGCAAGTTCAAGGATGCGGCCACGCAACTCAAACTCGGACAGGGTGAAGATCGGCAAGAGACCAACCAGGGAGAACAGACGGATGAACAGACGGATGAACAACCGGTCAAGTCGCAGCTTGTAGTTACAGGCGAAACACCCACCGCCGTAGCGCCACTTTCTAGCGAGGTAGAAGACGAAGCGAAGGAGGGCGTCTGGGGCTATCTGGTCCCAGCGAAGGGAGACCGTCGCAATGACCCTGTTATTGTTCTACGGAAACATGCGGGGGAGACTGGGACTGGCGTAGAGGAATTCAACCCAAAGGATAAGGGAAAAGGGACTCACCCAAAGGCTGAAGGGGGGCACCCCGAAACAGCTCGGCCGAAGCCAACTTTCCCTGGCGGGTTCCTAATCGGCCGTCACCCTGATTGTGGTAAGAGATTCTACGGTATACATAGTTGTGTGTAGTAGCTGACCATCGCAAAGATCTTGTCATTGACGACCTCACTGTATCAAATCGCCATTGCCTTCTTTTCTCCCAAAACAGGGGAAATGAGGTCGTCGCCGTCCTTGAAGACTATTCTAGCAATGGCACCTTTGTTAATGAGGCCATTGTAGGTCGAAATTCTCGGAGGGAGTTGAACGACTATGACGAAATCGCGATCGTCGATAAGGAGCGCTTCATCTTCAGACGCCCCACCACGTGGCCTGTAGGAAGCGCGTTCCTCCAACAGTATAAAATCTTAGAAAAGATTGGGAAGGGTCACTTCGCGGAAGTATTTGTCTGCGTCGAGAAATCCACCGGCCAGCGGTACGCGGTCAAGATCTTCTCCAAGGCTCCCGGAATGGAAGAGAGGTCGAAAATGGAAGGGCTACAGCAAGAGGCCGCCATTCTACTTGGCATTTCTCATCCACATATTCTCAGCCTGAAAGACGTTTTCGTCGAGAGGAATGCCGTCTATATGGTCTTGGAATTGGTGCCGACGGAGGAGCTGTTTAACCTCATTGTTAAAAAGCAAAAGCTGACAGAGCACGAAACACGCAAGCTTTTCTCGCAGCTCTTCCAGGCAGTCAAGTATTTGGTAAGCGGCATTATGCCCTATCGTGTTGGAGAGCGATGATTCTAACAACGCCAATGCAGCATGACCGCAACATCCTCCACCGAGACCTTAAACCGGAGAACATTCTCTCCGATGAAGACTTGAACATCAAGCTTGCAGACTTCGGCCTCGCCAAGATTGTGGGCGAGGAAGATTTTACCAGAACACTCTGCGGTACGCCGAGCTATGTCGCGCCCGAGATTTTGAATCCGATTCCACATCGAATGTACACCAAAGCCGTCGACGTCTGGTCCCTCGGAGTGATCCTGTACATCTGTTTATGCGGCTTCCCGCCCTTTTCAGACGAGCTTTACAGTCAGGAATCTCCTTACAGGCTTGAGCAGCAGATCAGGGGCGGCCGCTTTGATTATCCCTCTCCGTACTGGGACTCAGTCGGAGATCCAGCTCGTACGTTGCTTCAACAACATCCCCTTGTAAAACAATGCCCGCTGTGTAGCTGACAGGTATGATTGATCTAGTTGATTTGATCGACAGTATGATTGTCGTGGACCCGGATAAGCGCTTCACCGTCGACCAATGTATAGCCCACCCGTGGATGACAGAAAGCCCTCCCTCTGCCCTCTCCCACCCAAGTAGACGAGGCAGTCGCGCAGAAGGCCACGAGGTGCCCCGTCGTGGCGTTGTACGGGAACGAACACTGCTCAGTTCCATGAACAACGTCGACATGAGCGAAATGTTTCGCGACTTTGACCAGACTAGCCCGCCTCAAGAGAAGAAGAGTGCCAAAGCGCCCGAGTCCGACATCGTGGCGGAGCCTGAGGAGTTACATGATTCAAAACAGCCTTGCACGTAAAGCATGGTAATCTGATGATTGGTGAACCAGAGGAGTGTGAGCCACGTAAACTTCTCCAGACATTATGCAACTTGTCAGGCGTTGTTGCGACTGCGACAAGATGTAGGGGGTGAACATAAACTCCTCTAACTCGTGTCATTGATCTCCCATTTCGGAGAAGACGATAGAAAGTGTCAGAGTTATATCACAAAATCTCCTGGGACTTGACTGAAACGATAAGGTCTGTCTCTAGCCTAGGCTTACAAGCCCTTTTAAACACTATTTATTCAATAACTAGTAGTTATTCATAGCTCAAACATTCTAAACAAAAGCAAGGTTATTATGTTCATTCTCCTCCCAGACTTACTATATAGCGTCAAAATACTTCGAGCCCTTCGACATTACCATTCTACGCCAAGACCCAAAAACGTTCATTGTTCTCTTGTTTTAGTAACAACGCGCCATGCAATCATGATTTCTCACCTTTCGCACAGATTACACGGCTCAACAGCCCACTCAAAAAGATCGAAGACCAACTTCATTTGTTCGTGAAGCTTCTCTCCGGCTCGTAGATACTGGGCCCTCGCCGTTTGCGCCATATCCCACAAGGCTCTGTCCATCAAGTCTTGCACGGCGGCGTAGAGAAGATCGAGGTCGTTCTTGAGGATATAGAGCTTCTCGCACTCCGCGAAGCACTTCTCTTCCCAGTTTGCACGGAATTTCCCGTCGTGTGCGAAGCCGAGAAACCAATCCGGGTTCCGCCCCCGAATGCGGCCTAGGAATCGCCACGTTGCCGGCACGGCCTCGGGGTTGACGTACTCGTTTCCGAAATAGGGGAGGCGCTCGTGGTGATGCTCGAGGATGAAGTCTTCGCACTGCTCGGGCTCCGAGGCCTCTATTGCGTCCTCGTCATCCTCATCCACATCTGCTGTGAGCTTATGGCAAAATTCCTCCTCGACTTCCGGTACGCAACAACTATGATACGGACAGTTCTCCACAGGCGTGTTCAACATCCATGTGAAAGGCGGGTTTGGCGCTACCTCGCATCGATGAAATTGTGTACGGAGCGGATTCGCGCAGGGGATGGCGTCGACGATCACAGGATCTAATATCATAGGCACAGCCACGTCGTGGTGCATGTTGTGGGTTATGATACGTCGACACATTGTCAAAGTCCGTTCCTGTGGCGAACTTGCTAGAGAGTGTAGTGGAAAGAACCTGCCTGAGAAAGATAAGTAGCACCAAGGCCGGCTTGGTGACGCAACCTCAAGAGAACACGCAGCTTAGATGTAATAGGGGTCGACGTAAATGGTGCATGGACACAAGATGCCCCGTGACTACACTCGCTGTGCGCCTCTGGAGGTGCGTTTATATATCAAGAAATATGAAGAAAAAACGTGGGATGGACGAGAAGTGTCGACCGCGTAGTAACCAACGTCCAACCACGGCGAATTTATGAGAATGTTCCTGAACAATAAGGCTGTTGTCAAAGACAGGAAAACAAAGAGTGCCGAGGTGGTAGATGGAGCCTACACAATAGCCCAACTAACAACGGGTATTGAAGTCTTGAATGGTAGCTTTATGTACAGCTTGAAAGGTATTCAGGGCTATGCAATATGTCCATTGTAAGTACGAGCTGGGAGACTTCATACCATGATCAAGTGAGGCTTGGTATGGTGTGAGGTTGCAGTACAACCAATGACACGCAGTGCGCTCAAATAATCCGCTCCCGAGTGTCAAGAACTAACTTAGATCGCCATTCATCAGAAATCGACGATCGGGAGTTTCTAACAAGGACTCATATCCGCAGCACTTGCAGCATCTATAGGGATAATTCCAGCATCAACGGCGCTCTTGTAGCACCATCGCCACTCGTTAAAACCCGCAATCCAATTGCAATTCCATGACCAGAACACCCATCCCCCCGAGCGCTCAAATGCCTGCGCTTGGGCCGCGAAGAATTTCTTGTACCAGTCATTGTTGGCATCGGTGTCTCGGATGTCGAATTCGTTATTGTACTGCGCATCGTCTGCCACCGAAATCGACCACTCCCCAATGATTATGTCGCTCCCTCCCCTGTTGTCCTTGCATGCCGCGGATATATAGCTATCTTGCGTGGCCTGGATCGACGTGTCCCATTTTAGGTATCGGTGATCGTCGTAGAAGGCGAAGATTGTATCAGGTAAGTTCTGATTGGGATTACCGGAACCCCAGGCGTCGCCCTGTTGGTATAAGTAAATCTTTAGCTTTCCTCTCAAGTGACTGAAAGCGTACCATGAATTGAATATGAAGCCTGTCCCTATCAGCTACCCCGAGTTGGGTTTCGCGGTCCCTGATTCGGTTCCAAGCACCCGGGTAATAGTTTGCTATCATGTCCGCAGCCTGTGAAGGATAGTCGCTGGCGTGTACGGGCTCGTTGATGACTTGAAGCATGCCGACGTTGAAGTACGCCGGGTTCGTATGAGCCCGTTCGGTCATCCACTCCAAAAATTGGTATGCACGCTCGTAGTTATCGTTTGTGTAGAATCCGGGCGAGCTAACGACGTGCCCAGTAAACTGCTGGCCTGGAAATTGAGATCCGGGTCCCCCATGCAGGTCCATAATGACATAAATGCCAAGTTTGGTACAGTTTCCGACGAGATAGTCCAAATACTCGAGGCCACCTCGTGGGTAGTGTTCGCCAGCATTTACAAGGTCTTCGTTGATCCAGAATCCCACTGGAATTCGAACTGTATTCAAGCCGTAGCTCCTGATTTCCTGTAGATCATTGGCGGTAATCCAGGTTTGCCAGTGCGTTCGAAAGGCCTTGTCTGCTGCAGCTTGACCCAGGCGCTGGACGCATGACCATTCATCCGCGCTGTCACCGCAACCCATGCTATTCCATTCGTCACTCGCCATCCATGGCTCAATGATGAACTGTGATCCAAGGTTCACGCCCCGAATCTTGTCCGAGCCTGGCAGCCATCGTCTGGTTTTTTCGGTAGTGCGTGGAGAAAGGGAAGCTGCGAGCGTGTTAAGTGAGGGTGCAATGTGAACTTGAGCTTATGTAACTCACGTCTGGATTCAATAACTGAGGCTGCAACAATGGCTAAAGCAACTGGTACCTGCGGATGATATCGCATCTTGAAGGAAATCGCTAGCGAGAGTATAGGCAGGCGTACTTGCGAAGCAGAACAGTATTCTTCAGAACAGAGATGTGGAACATGCGGTCGGGTTAATTGTTCAAAGTGCCTTCCCTCGGCTAAGCAGCGCGTCGACAAAGCTCCTACGTCTCTGATAATCCTCGATAGTGTGATATATATAGAGCTGCTCTTTCTCCATCTGATGTCATCCTAGACTGCAAGTCGCATCCGAGAGGGCGCCGAGTAGCTATTCTGGCAGCTCAGCCAGCACCTCCTCCATCTGGGCAGAGCTTGGACGATCACCAGGTCTACGTATTTTTCGGTTCTGGGATTTTTTTCCGAGAAAACACATGTTAAGTACTTTACCGATGATACTGCTGTATCTTCGGTGAGTATTAGACGACGACAGCTTGATCATGATTCATGTGAGCATGCAACCTGGGTAGTTGTTTCAGAGGGATTAGGCGCATCTTGGAGCCAGCGCCAAGAGATCGCGATCCTGGCTTCTGATCATTCCACAGTGCCAAGCTTTAGCTTCCTTTGACGAAACATTCAGTAGTTAGGTAGCTGCGTAACCTACACAAAATATTATCGAAGGTAAGTATAGCTATGTAATTCTTAATGATTTTTTGCACTCCAGATGCCTTCAGTCAAATTGGAAATGCAAGCAGTCATTCAGTGGACTTCATGGAGTCATGGCCGTGGTTGACAGATGACCCGCAGGAGGCTTACCCCTTAAATTTATTGCTGCACTAACCCCTAAACGCTGATCATATCATGCACAGCCTCCACAGCCCTCCAATTTGATCATCTACCAAGCACAAGGAGGTACCCAAGCGGAAACTGTCATTTTGTCGAGGCCTCTCACTTGACAATTATCAAGGGCAAAATGGAGTGCATCCGCCAGCTACCTGTCAGTGGTTAGAAGAGACCTACGACATCGTGCGTTGCGAGGCCCTGATCTTGAATTGGCCAGCCGAAGCCAGGTTGAATATCGCTATTACGTATTCTTGCCTCCTCAAGCCAGCACTGACAGGAAGTTCCATTGATTATCTTGTGGCGTATAGGCTAAGTGAAGAGGTTTGGGGGCATACGGTGCCGAACTTGAACAAGCTTCGAGTATTTGCAGGCCACCAGACAAGCAGGTGCGGTCAAGACACCGTGGGAAATGGAGCTGGCAAGCTGCTCAAGACCTCAAGCGACAACGACGATGAGCCCTAAGGCACACTCAAGGTCAACGCAATAGTCAATAGGACCGCACTCAATAAGTGCTGGCGGCAGCTATAGAAGCATACATCTGCTCATCCGTGAGCAGACTCACGTATACCAGATCACGCGGATAATCCTGAGATAGCAATATACGTCGTCTTCGGCCGAGACGGTCTATAAAGAAAAGAATGAATATTGATACTATTCTGGACTGCGGGACTAAGGTCAAACTTGAAAGCGCGACGAATGAGATTATGAGGGCACAAATCCAGCCTTGTTCCCAGACAATCTCCGGATTGTTGAACAAAGAAGTATGCTTTCTACTCTTGATAAAGCCAAAGAACCCACAGCCTTTACAGCTAAAACTCGTTTGAAAGCCGTCCGAATTAGACCAGTATGGAATCTGAAGCTAGCTCGGGGGAATATCCTTCAAAGACCTATCTTCCTTTTAAAAGAGAGGGTATTTGGTCGGGATGAGAATGAAGTGCATCGGCGATCTGGATACGATACTCTATCACGAAGATACCATATTCCACATCAAGCAACACACACGAACTAGATTTTATTACAGAACTCAGAATGTGTCTCGAAATCGTAACCCACACAATGGTATGCGACATACGGCCTACAATGCGTCACCCTCTCAACCCAACTATGCACATCGTAGACCCCTTCACGGCTCCACGGGATATGTGCTGCGCCAACGCCACCTCCAGGACTAGCGAGGGTCCCCAGTGTTCAATACACCATTGTTGCCAAGTCACCATTCGCTCGTTCCCCTGCGACTGCGGCAACATCGTCAGATATCATCGGTACAGCCCCTCGAAGACCCCATCCGCGTATACAGTCAACACCGGCAGGATCCCTAATCGCGGCGTTTGGCGCGGGCTGCAAAGCCTCGACGATCTCTCGAGCACCGCCCCTAAAGCGCAGGCGGCATTATCTGAAGAGCTACGAGTTGCGCGCTGGGGGTTTCAGTATACCGCTGCGCAACTCGGGCCTATGGCGAAGAAGCTCGAGGCGGCTAGCAGGAAGAAGGACCTGAAAGAGGCAAACCTGAGAAACGGTGCTCCATATGAAAAACAAGTCCAAGCTGCGTGCGAGGAACTAGAGCACTTGACGATGGTGGCATGGGATGTACAGACTGCGTACTACACCTGGATGCACACAGCAGCCAAGTTCGAAGGCACACAGCAGTCAACTTTGAAGGGCAAGAAGCTGAAAGGTCGTCGCCGCCGTCGAGCCGTCAACGTAGGTGAGAGAGCTAAGGGTGTTGTTGCTTCGATGCCGTGACGCTTACCGCAAATTTCCACGCCATGTCAGCGGTAGCTTGATCGAGTTGGTATTTAAATTCAGATCCAAGAGCGGTTAACAACGCAACTATTCCCAAGCTTAGATGAGAAGCCCTGACTCAAGCAGGGCAGAAAAGGAGATAGAGAAGATCAATAAGGGAAAGTCCTGTCTTTAGCTGCTATCCACATCACATACTATTGGGATATTAATATAGTCATCTGGCGCTGATTCGTGTACAAGTGCGATACTTGGTTATAATGATAGTTTAAGTTAGCTACTAGTCTAAGTGCTACATAGCGGTAGAGGGCTGTGATTTCACGATACGCCGTATAGCCCGGCATAGAATTCCTCTATTTCCGCCTCTATGCTCTTTATTTGAATGGCTATTTATTTTTGTCTTAGGTTTCTAAAAGTAAGGTAGAGACTGGCTCAGAGTGTCATAGTGCAGGGCACAAATAAAACTAAGTGGGGGATAGCTTAGGGGAGTGTACCACACAGGTCGCCGGACACACAGGCGCAGGCTAGTGCAGCAATGTATTATGAAAAGATCACATGCGCCATGTTGCTGATAATTCTAACTACCTACTTAAATATCATCAAGCCCGTCTGCTCAGTGAACGAGATTTTTCCGCCGCCTGACAACCGCAATCGAAACGCAAGAAGAATCAACAATGGCAGCTGAAACGGAGGGCAAGCCGACCCTCTTGCATCTCGATGTACGTCAATCTCTCGGCGAGCCAATGAACTGTCTTGGCGCCTGAACGCGAGTCAGACTAATCAAAACAACGACGCAGAATTCGCAATCGCAAACCATTCTATGGCTCCTCGAAGAGCTGGAGATCCCCTACGACATTAAGTTCTTTGAGCGCGGGAAGAGCGGTGCGAACAAGGGCCGCGCGCCCGAGAGCCTGAAGGAGACGCACCCTCTCGGGAAATCCCCACAGCTCATCACCGCGTCGGGGCGCGTCATCGTCGAGCGCTCGGCCATCTCAGCCTACCTCATCGACACATACGACAGCGCGGGCAAGTTCAAGGTCTCGGGCGCCGATGACGCCCACGATCTCGTGCGCGAGAACGAGCTCGTAGGCTTCGCCGAAGCCAGCTTCTACGCCATGGCCATGCCGGCACTACTGCTCCATTTCCTGGGCGTCTACGCACCGCTCGTTGTGCGGCCCCTCACGTGGGCTGTCAGCACCATGCTGCGCAAGGGGATGCTCGACAAGGAGTTCGATTCGCAGCTCAAGTACATGAACAACATACTCGAGGGCCAGGAGTTCTTCATGAGCGACGGGAATCCGACGAGGGTCGACTTCGTCATGATATACTTCGTCCAGACGCTGTACAACAATAAGGTCATTGACATCGCGCCATATGCAAACGTGAAGGCGTGGTTTGAGCGCTGCTTTGCCCGGCCAGCGTGGAAGCGGTCTATAGAGAAGGGCAATGGGTTCTCGCGCGGTGTTTGAAGTGACCCGCGCGGCCCGGCGATAATAACAAGCTCATGTACAGTATAACTGCCAGAATTTAATACAAAAGTCTGCTTGCTGAAGGTGCTTGAGTGAACTGAGCTGCCTCTATCATGCCAGCCTGTTACCCACTCGAGATAATTGCTCGAGAATAGAGTGCTTCCTCAGCGAGATGGTTAGGTATAACTCCAGCGTACGGCGTACGATGCAGTCCTCTTCTAGCGCTTCGCCGGCAATTGGTGGTATATCGCTTTGTCATACAGCCTGATAGAACATAGTAACGTCCCCTTACGTAGAATGCTAGCCGCATGCAGTAGAGGTAAGTCGAGTGAGACAGTCTCCGTCTTTGTTAGCAATTGACTTCGGGTAGGTACAACCACACTGCTAGAGATATTGGACTCGACACATTAGCACAGTTATTCTTTTTGTTCTAGGGCCCTCAGAACAATGCAGGTCGTCGTTTTACTACTACCTCTGCAATTTTTAGGTAGGCAGACACTTTTCTATCGAAGGATAAAATTATAATTTGTTCTTAGTGTTGGCTTCCACATCCACTTGCTTTTCTCTCAGTTTCTCCTCTTGGCTACCTATGCATCGAGAACTATCGAGTAGCTTCCAATACCTTGTGCAATATGGCTAGCTCTCCCAAATCCAGCCATAGCATGGACTCGCTTTTCGGCAGTCCAAGCAGAGGGTCACCTCAAAGCCCAACTCCTCACACACCTAAGGCCCAAGACTCTGCAGGTGCCTTGGCATATGCTGTTCAGCTAGCCCTTACTCCGCCCGACTCTGATCCTCAGGTTGCCCATCAGGTTCCGCCTCCTCAACCACCTTCCGACGGCGAACTAACGTTTACACCGGCCCAATTGGCTGCTGCCGCTGCGCAGTTAAACGCAGAGCGGAAGCGGCAAAAAAAGGAGGCAAAGGAAAGAGAGCGGAAAGAGCAGGAGCGCAAGCAAAAGGAAGCCATCAGAATACAAGATGAAGCAGTGAAGAAACTTCGCGAACAGCTAAAACGCGGTCGCTTGGCGATATGCATAGGCTCAGGAGTAACTCTCTACTCAGCTCCCAGTCAAGCCTCCCGCCTCTCGTGGTGGGGACTTAGTAAGTTGCCCGTGGCTTGCCCTCTATCTCTTCTTGACGCTGGTACTTGCCGCAGTCCTCCAGTGGTTTCTGTAGTCGGTTATCAAGAGACGTGCCTAGACTGTTTATTTCAAGCTACCTTATGCACGAATCAAGTAAACCACTAAGTTCTAACTGTGATAAACAGTGGCGAACGCTTTGGATTATTTCGAAGATCAGGCCTCTGTTTTGTCGGAGAAAACAGTGAATAAGGCCGATATCTCGAGTGCTAGGAGTATACTACAGAAGGACGACCCAACCGACGCAGATCGCGAGGATGTTACCAATAGGATCCAGAAACTTCTGTCAAATCGGGTCGATCTGGAGACAACCTGGAGTATGTGGTAACGTACCTTAGGTGAAGCAGTTTATGTTACCATAGCTGACTGTTCTGCCAGTGCGTGCTCAGTTCCAGAATTTATACAAGGATTACGTAGACAATCTCGAGATCCTCGATGCGATAAAGGCGCTCCACCAGCAAGGGGCCCAGCTATTCACAACGAACTACGACGATCTGCTCGAGAATCATTGCAAAGTGGAACCTCTCGATGCTTCCGACCCCAGCGGCCTAGTCCTATGGCGACGTGGTTCTCGACCAGCCGTCTTCCATCCCCACGGATACTGGAGGAACACAAACCACGTCGTGTTGTCCGCGGAGCAATACTGGCGCGTGAAGAACGACCAAGTGGTCCAAGAGACACTACAGCACATACTGGCGACGAAGACAGTGCTGTTCATCGGCTGTGGGGGCGGCTTGTCTGACCCGAACTTCGGGCCTCTCATCCAATGGATCGGAGAGAAGAACGTTGGGACCGGCTCGAGTCATTACATCTTGCTCCAAAGCACCGAACGGAACCCCGTGACTGAACTGCCCCTGGTACACCTGCGATGTAAATCTTTTGACGATATTCCACGGTTTCTTCAGGATCTCCTCGACCCGAGCGGACGGCGGGAAGGCGTTAGTAAGTTTTGGTATCATAAGTCTTGCGTGTCGACTCTCATTAATTCGCCCCCAGTCGCCGAAATGCCCAAGGATCGCGACGGAAAAAAGATTCATGACTGGCTAAAGCCAATCGACCAGTCTCAATTCCTCATCGACATGATGAATCTCCAGGGCCCTAGCAGGTTTGACCAGCATGTGACGCAGAGTCAAGATGTCTGGACCCTGAATAATCCCTCTCGCGTACGGCTGATCGCAGGAGGTGAGCAGTAATCTTCTCCCATTCACATATTTGTCTCTCCCAGCTGATACGATAAACGCGTGGTCAGAGGCGTTTGGCAACACGATGTTCTGCGCCTCCGTCATTCAAAATACTCTGAAAGGCTGTCGGTTAGGTACTGTGCTGCGCTCCCGGGACTCGCTTGCGTATTTCTTCTGCGCGACGTGCCAGCCGTACTTGGAGGACCCGCCCGTCCGGCTTCATGACTTCAATCAATTCCTACGGACGGTGATTTCGCAGCTGTCTCCGCCGGGTGTCGTCTTCGTCGCACTACGCACTCTATGGGTGGAGTGCACGAGATTCCACCCGGCGAGACTGCCCACTAATACGGAGCTCCAGGCAGTCCTCATGCAGATCCTCCGACAGCTAGACAAGTCCCTTGCACCCGGACAGGGAGATCCAGTAACCCCGGGTGAGACGTATATGATTATCGATGAGTTAGAGCTGCTAGAGTCAAATATGCGGGACGATTTCTCCCGGTTTATCAAGTTGGTCGCCAGTCAACAATTCAACCATTTCCATCTCCTCGTCTCTGCCACGAATCCGCTCACAGTCGGGATAGACCCGCCTCCGCGGCCCACAGCAAGGAGAGTTAAGAGGGCTAGAGGAAGACCCAGGGCAGCTCGGAATATATCAGGCGCCGTGCCATCGAACTCGACGTCTAATGCGACGAAATGGGAGGAAGTCGTTTTAGATTCGACGACGACGGAAACCGCCGTAGCAGAATGGCTGGAGGACCGCTTTCTGAACGATCCCTCATTGGCAACTTTCGCGAATATCCGTCAGGACATATTATCTTATTTCCGATCATCTGGTGAAAAGTAAGTCTATTTTCTTTTCTGCTAAAAGGCGCTATCTATCTCTATTTACCGTTGCCGCGTGAAGACGGCCATGTTGACGACTCGCCATCTCTCATTATAGCTTGCGATGGATGTACTGGAAGCTGCGTAGGCTGGGCGCGATAGGGGCTACGATGGGTCACTTGGACGACGACGCGCTAATGCGGGTGGTCCAAGATGCACTCGAATCAGACGAAGCCGGGGACAGAAATAAGGCAAATGGAAGTGGTAGTGGCGATAGAAACAACAGTGACAGTGGTGTTGAACTGGTTTCTAGTCGAAAACGCGTGAAAAAGTAGAAGCTTAGCGGATCAAACCGGAAGAAACAAGGTAAGGCAGCATTATAGTACGGAGTCACACATCAACCATGTAAGATACACACTCTAGTGCACCTCGAAAAGTAGCGAAAAATATATAGTGATGATATAAGTCTATATTGGATGTAATGGGACGTGGAAAGACTGCATGTCCCACATAGGTGTGCCGGTGGAAGTTGTGCCCGCGAAGAACTCAATCTCTACTATTACAGACGATACCAAGCTGAATGCGAATAAGGCCAAAATAATATTTAGACCCCCATACCGCTATTTTCTCCTCCTCTATTCTGATAATGTATGGATAAGCGGCGCCTATAGGAGTCATATGCGCCGCGGATGCCAATATGTTCCAACTGATCCGCGCTCCGGGCCCATACCTAGAACAAACCCCTAGTTTGGCCTAGACCACATATAAAGTAAATTTTAAGACAGCCGTATATGTACAGACATCTATATATATGAAGGTAGTAGAATAAGAAAAAATAAAGAAAAAGGAGGCGGGCAAGGATGAGAGTATACAGGTCACGCAACACAAGCCTGACGAACTCCCATCACTTCCTTACCCGGCGGCCCCGGGTCCGCGCGTCATGTTCGTTCCACGGGGCTCCGGGGGAGGGCAGCGGGATTCAGCAACGTAGGTATCCGTCTCGTTCATGCCGTCTAGCGGGTGTTGCGCGGAACTGCATATCGCTCCCCCTCCCCCTCGGGCCCCTGTCCGGGTCTGCGTTCGCGTAACCAGCCCCATCCACTCACTCGCTGTAAGTGACCTATCATACATACCAACCGTGTATCCGTTGGCCTGAAAGATCGGCCGGCCTCTAGGTCGCGGCCGCGATGAATTCTCGGGACTGCAGCCTTGGTTCTCTGTTATCAAGATAGGTTGCGTGCGATACGCAGGAGGGGCCAAAAAACACAGCATTACACTATATCATTACCAATTACATGGTACCTTATATGCGTACAAGTCACGACGCAACCACGTACATCAATGGTGATATGCCGTGAGTGGTATACATACTACCTAGACCAACTTACCTACATTGCATGTGCATAATCTTCGGCTTCTGGAGAGCGGATGGGATAGCCCGGCGTAGTATTCTGCAGCACGGAGTATTCTGCATTATCTGCAGATCATTGATTCACTCACCACGGTAAGTCGAGAGCCCTATGTCCTTCCTGCCAGGTACATGCCTACACTATCTGCCAATATCCACCTATGCACATAACCTGCGTATACACTGCCAAGTAAGAGTCGGTAGGCGAGCAAGAATAATAAAAAATAAAAAAATAAAAATACCGCAGCGGGCGTCTGGGAAGATGTCGTTGCCCATCTGCAATCTTCTACTCACCTTCATACTCGCTGTCGACACATTGCGTCATCGTATCTTATGGAACGAGCAACTTTGCCACTCGGCTATCTATGTAGCTGAAGAGGTTACGCAAGGAAGAAAATAGGTAGCATGCTTACCAGATGGAGATCATGTAAAAGAAGGGATTCGATTCATTTTCCCTGCTCCCTATCTGAGGGGCTTGCTACGGCAACCGGGCGCTGGCCTCACTTTCGGGGCGTGTGCATTGTAAGTAAGTAAAATAGGCATGTAAAAAGAAGTAAGTGGTATACGACATCCACCTAGGTATAGCTTACTATGGTGAAGCCGTCTATCGCAAGCTTGGCAATCAACTCGCTACACCTTCTGTCCTATCCCGTCCCGCCGTGTCCTGTACGCCGTAGGCCGTACGCCAGTAAACAACTAGGCTAGGCAGGCTATCTAGGTGAGTGCCCGATATAGGACCTATTCTAGGGGGGCCGGGCGTTGCAGTTGCAGATGCAGTTGGAGTTGGAGTTGAGTTAAGGACTTTGCT
The DNA here is from genome assembly GCA_022578495.1 of Nemania sp. NC0429. Classification (NCBI taxonomy): domain Eukaryota; kingdom Fungi; phylum Ascomycota; class Sordariomycetes; order Xylariales; family Xylariaceae; genus Nemania; species Nemania sp. NC0429. Next base: position 133,952 of record MU392236.1, read on the forward strand.
TGCTTTACTTACATGCATCGATCGATACGGACCAGGGGGATCTGATGCGCCAGCTCACCTACCGCCAACCTAGATGGCGTCTCTCGCATGCGCCCCGTTCATCTGTAGAAGGTCGATGGCCTGGGAGATAATCGCAATATTTTGAGGCTTTCCCCCGAGCCCTACGTGTGCGTGGCGGAGATGGGTACACCGCATAAGTATTAATGGAATACTCGCCCCAACTGAGCGAGCCTACTTGACATGCAGTACTTGCGCCGCGATGGCTGTCGTGGGCGGCTATCTGGATAGTAAACATTACGTAGATGGACACAATCATAGCACTGCCCGGACGCCCGTGGATTCCGCGCCCGCATCCGCGGCCGCGGAACGATACTTAGCTATCTTAGGGAGAGGGTACGCTGTCGATCGGCGCGATCCGGGCAGCGAGGGAATGAATCGGCATACATTGGGTTGGGCAGGCACTTGGTGTACCTACCTACGTAGTGTATGTGGAATACTCTAGGATAGCCAGGGGGAAGAAACGTGAGCAACGCAAAAGGCGACGCCAAAGCCACGAAGAAGAGATCTGTCTTGCATTTCTCCGGCCCGTCTTTTTCTTGTGGACGCAGCCCGACCAAGCCCTTTCCATCTATTCATCCATCTACATCTACCTATTTACCTCTTGCCAACCCTACCTAAAGTCTCTATGTGTGGTCTCTTCCTTTTCGACATTCATCGCTTGGAAGGGCGTATTGGGGCCATGTCACCACACCTGCGGCTGTGATTGGTGGGGGATTTTCGCATATTGCCCTCTCGCACACTATCGGTTTCTCTCTCTCTCTTTTCTTGTGCCCTGCTCCAGTGTTGGTGCTCCCCAGCCACTATTAACAACGTGATGATATGCATGGTAACATGGATTGAGGATTGAGGAGGGGGTGGGAGGCGAAAGAGGGATGGAGGGATTGGGCTGCTGCGGCGTCATCGCTGTCGAATCCCCCCCTCCTTCCCCTTCCCCCTCCCCCTCTTCTTGTTCCTGGTGAACGAGGGGATTGGTGAAGTAGTGTGAGTGAGCGAGTGCATGCATGTGTAATAGGGTGGTAGGTTATAGGGTAAAGGAATTTTCTACTGCGACACTACTTCGTACTTTTTGCCCTTATTTCTCACGACGGCGTTTTCTAGAAAGTCGGGCACCCTTTGGTATTACTAAGTACTTTAGACTAGTGGGATGGCGCATCCAATCATCGTGGAACAATGTTCTTACGGGAGTGACGCTGAGTACTAAATAAAGTCGTGATGTGTATCGCTTTTCGCATGTTGGTTCTCCATCCGGTAGTCAGGTCACGCAAAGTTAGAACGGTCGCGCGCCAGTAAGTGACTCAAGTTGGTTGGGAGGCTGGGCTTGCCTGGTGAAAAAATTTATTAGCCTAATTGGACGGCTTGGAAGGTCTCGCGTCCTAGTCGAACTGCCATTCCGACTCCCGAATTAGAAGCGGAACCCGGCGGGAGGCTGGGAAGGGAGCCTAATGTAGTGGACCTCAGCAAGAGGAGGATATTCCTTGGCGGTTGGGAAGCCGTTGACAATATTGCGTGTGTGTGTGTGTGTGTGCAGTGAAGTAGGTATTCCGCGTTTTGAGTTGGGAATTAGTTGTTTCCGTTATCCGAGAGGCGGAGCAAGTCAAGTGGCAGGCGAACATGATTCACATTGTGTTTTATTTAGTCTCTAATTCGATCTCGGGACGGCAATCGGATTCTCAGCCTCCCTCGGCCCCGACAGGCGATATTGAAATGAAGAATTAAAAAAGAAGCGCAGGTGAACCAGGGCACAATAAGGGGGCGTGGCTTGTTATCGCGATGCAACTGGGTAATAGGCCGATCCCATCGTAGCAGGGTTAGCAAGCAGGCAGCACACATGTGCTGGGCATCCATCCAACCGTTCGGGTGGCTGCATGCATGCTGCTATTTTGATACCGTGACGTACGACTATAGGATACCTACACTACTTCGTACGCCGGAGTAAGATGGTTGGGAGTCAAGTGTAACTGTGACATATTTTTTTGGTTCTTCCTCGTTCCAGCCTCCTTCGTCGGTAGGCATTGAGTCTTAGACGCTTGTTTCTCAGCCTCCCCCATCTAGCACAGCACAGCATCCGTATCTGCCGGGCACACACACATGTTGTTTTAATGTAAGTACGAAGTAGAGAAAGCACTGTAAGCCGTGATACCAGCTGGCTGCAACTACATGGTGGCTGAACGTCGTGGTCTCTCGTCGGAATCTTGTCTCAGTCATCATGCTATGCCGGGCCCGACGTTATTGGATGACGGGATTAGATCAGACGAAGCTGCAGTCAAAAAGTAGACGTTGCAGCAGGTAGGTATTCTGTTCCTCATTCGCAGCCAAACGACTCTATCTTGTGTAGTCTAGCCTAGTGTAGCGCATATTCTTGTGAGGGGGACGCCATGCCATGCCCATGCCATGCCAGGGTTCTAGGTTGGTGAGCCAGGGGTATTACCGTACACTAGGCTGCACTACACTAGTGTAAAGCTGGACTATTATCTGCTCGATATAGAATAGTCTAGTTCACCGGGGCTGGGAATAACAGAGTAAGAATTGACTCACAGCTCACCTCTGGACGGTAATCGAAGGGAACACGACGAAGGAAAGAGGAAAAGAAAAAAGAAAAAAGAAAAGAAAATCCCTTGATCCAAGATAGGACCGATTGACTTTCTTCCTCTACTGCATACACCCCCTCCTCCTGTTTTTAATCAATTATTATATAGATTTATTTTATCTTCACCAGCCACAGTTGCACAGTACACCAGTCTTTCATCGATGTCGAAGACTCGGAGCGTGTTCTTATGCTCTTAACACTAAGACCTGACCTGTTCTGTGGAATAGGCCTTTGATAACCATCCAGAGTTTAGAGAATAATAACTAGAGGTAGGCAGGTATGGTAATACCGTACCGTACAGCAAACGTAGCTACACCACTCCCCAATAACCACGCAGCGTGATAGTTATCGTCCGCCAACAGCGTCGTCTAGATAAATGGAACCTAATGTGCATGCATACACTACGCATGTCTACACATACATATGCGACAACCCCGACGAGAAAGAGCCGCGAGAAGTGAGGAGAACACTACGTGCAACTGATCATTAAGCTATAAACAACTAGTATATCAGCTCACTTCGTAATTATGCAGTAGGTAATATGTCCCGCGAAGACCCAATTCTTATTCATATAGGCAGCACCCAACTTAGCAAAAGTAGGTAGGCAGGTAGCTTCGTATAATGCACACAATACCTGCATGTTGTACCAGAGTAGTAGTAAGTGAGGCTAGCATCACGCATCGGGTTGGGTGCTTAGGTAGCCAAGCCCTATCTCCACTACCTTGTCTCTTACAGTAGAATTACAACGGCACAAAAATCAATGACCCTCATACAAGGCGGAGAGAAGCGCATATTCAAGGTAGGAACTTTTTTGATAGCAAGGTGATACACAGACCCGAGCCTCATGTCATGAGGAGCTGGAACTTGAAACAAGTGCCAGGAAAAAGACAAAAAAAATTAGCCTCAATCACCGTGGTAGGTCTCACTAACTAATACCTTTGATCCAGCCGATACCAGGTATGTATGTAGGATTCCGAACCCCTGAAGGAGTAGGATCAATGCCCTGTCCCTCGCGCATGGGCGCGTCCACAGGCAGGGTTTTATTTTCGCGTAGGCATGTACGCCGCATTTCGCTACACATCGAAATTCTTCAAGCCCTAACGGACATATCCCTACTTCGTACCTCACTTACTACGTTGGTATGCCAGGCGCGTCTGGCATCATTCTCCTCGTAGGGTATAGATAATGTTGAGGGGTAGTAAGGGTTGATTAACTTGTACTCCCTCGCATGATTTGTTTGTATTATTTCGCGTTTTTGTCTCGTCTCCATGTTTATCTGTCGCGGTACGGTTAGCACAGCATAGCATAACATAAAATAGCGTAACATAGCATCATTGTGGTCCTGCTCTGCTTTGCTTTGCTTTGGTCGCGTAACAGGCCTTGCCGAGCGCACACGAATTGCCAGAGTAGCCAGGCTGGCGCATAAGAAACAGAAATTCTACGAAATATTACAAAGTACATAGATATATGTGCGAGATGCGGGTACTTCGTAGGTGGGTGGGTGTTTCATTTCGGATCTCGGATTTCATCTTTCGAGCGAAATATACCGCACAATATGTAAATATCTATACACCCACACACACCAAATTTATAGATCGCTAGCCTGGCTCAAGCGGAAGAAGCAGAAGTGGAAACACAAGCGAGAACAGAAGGAACAAAATGAGGATAGGAAAAAAAAAAAATCTTCACTTCATTTCATTTCAGCCGCCGTGCATGGGTTGGATAGAGGGCGTAATATTCGTGTGTGTGTGGATGGATACCCAGGTCGGCAGGAATGGGATGGAACGGGATAGGATCATCACGTAAAAATAATAAATACCGCACAACCACGAAAAAAAAGAGCGCGGAATTTATGACAAAATCAAAAAGAGGACACGAGTCCTGTGAATTCCATTCGGTCCTTCTCTCTCTCTCTCTCTCTCTCTCGCTCTCTCATCGGTACCATACGTTTAAATCAAGTACGAAGTACTTCGTACCAAATATCAGGTTCCGGAAGGCCACGACCATGTAGGACAAATCAGAAATAAAGTTATCTTATCTATCTACGTACCTAATCAAACTAAGCTCAGCGACTTATCTAAACTCCGTCGGCTTTCTAGGTACTTGCAAGTCTAGGTACGTAACCTAAATTGGTAAGAGCATGTACATACAAAGTCGGAAATCGGGCAGCGCAGCATCGATTCTTGGCGCACGAGGTCTCCACGCGGTCCGCGGCCTGCAGGCAGAGGCGCGGGAAGCTTGCATGAAATAACCACTTACCTACCTACGTTAGGTATGAGTATGAAGGGACGAACTTTGTTATATACGCAGTATTATAGACAATGAGAGAATATTCTATACCTTATCACGTCGCTAAACACGATACAGGATAGCGTGGAGACGCACTTAAACGATCGAATAAGTAAATTCATTATTAAATACAAAAACCATTACAACGTTGAGCAAAACATAATATGGATCGAGGGGACATAATTGTATTTTTTTTTCCTTTTCAAGTCAGTGTCGCCATCCCTCTTTCAACTACCTCTACAGTTTCGAGTACAGAAAAAGCAATCGGGGTATATCCAATCCAGCCAGCCAGTAAGTGAACAAACCCGGTACACCTGGCCAACCAGCGTCCGCGCACTGCTCCGGAGTGCCTAGTCTATAAGTCGCTGCAAGTCCAGATGGAGAAAAGAAAGAACGCCCTGCGCTGATACCGATAGACCAAACTCGACCGTCCGCAATATCGCAATGGCGGTCCAGATAATGTCCCCAACAAGAAAATTCCCATTAAAACGTGCCTCTTTCCCGTCTGGCCGAACAGTAATAACATGTCGCAGACCGAGATCCAACAGCCACCCTCTCGAAGGGCGGCCCGTATATGTATTGGTGAACCCAATTCTAAACAAAGGAAATCAAATCAAGTCCTCCAGTCCTAACTTTTATCTTCCATGAGCCCGAATGTGCCCGTCAGTCGTTGATCGAGCCACTCGTGTTCTCATTCATGTCCTGCTGTGCTTGCGCGGCGCCATGTGTAGTAATCGTAAGATCAATGATAGAAAAAGCGCATGGGTTTGCGCCGCCTCATCAACGTCTCCTTTTTTCTCCTCCTTCTCTGCTCTTGGGGTATCTCAAAAATGGAAACAGCTGAGACAGGAAAAAGGGCGCCGGAAAAAGCCTTCTTCCCCCTTGATGCCAAACTGCCCTGGGGCCTGAGTAATATGACAATAGTAACACATAGGAAATTCCGAGAAGGGAAGTCCGTGGGATGAAAACCAATAGAAAATCCCAGTAGTGATACACGATGGCCGCGGCCATCTTAGTAAGTGATTTTGGTTTGGGAGTTGCGGATGTTTGCAATAGCCGGATAATAATCCTGATCGAGCCTCGGGAGACGAAGACGGAAAGCCAGCGGAAGCCAATAGGGTATATAAGATCCAGCCGGGGAAAGTCCATTCTACGTGCCGTAGAATTCTACTGGGTCGGCCTCTTCAAGATGTCCTCGCAGTTGGCGTCAAACCGGAGGTTCCACAGGCGCACGGATTGCATGAATCGCTCCGTCTTTTCGAGCTCACGCTCCCGGCCAAAGAGAGTCTCAACAAACTCGATACCAGAGTTCTTGCCAAGCTGGGCGGCCTCTCGCTTCTTGCTGGCCTTGAGCATGGGGGCTTCGCATCGCTTGAGAAGAGCCCGCAGCTTGTCCGTCAGGCGCTCGCCCGACTCGATGAAGTCTTCGATCATCTCCCTGTTTTCTTGGGAACGGACCTGGGGGACGATCTCCTCGGAGCGCTTTATCTTCCCGGACAACTGGATCAGGAGCAGCCACATCTCGCCGGCCATATCCGATATGGGAGTGGAAGCGCCGTGGTGGTATACGGTCCAGTCGTAGATCCACTTGCCCAGGGAATTAGCATCGAACACGCTACCCAGAAGCATGATGGGCTCCTCCGTGGGGTCCCAGTTCTTCAGGGAGTAGCCTGTGGGGATGCGATGCTTCTTGGCATCAGCCTCGGTGGCGCGAGGCGGCGCTGCCGCGACCGTCTTCTTGGGCACGGCCGCGGCGGGGCGGGCCGTGGCAGGGCGCTGGATGTTAGGTACGGCACCCGAAGACGGGCGACGAGAATGGGCATGGTGACCAACCCTGGTGGCGGAGCGTAGCGGGGGTTCCTCATACCGACCGTAGTCGGCCTTCTCTTTCTCAAAGGAAAAGGTCGGGATAGCCTGTGGGTAGTAGCGGGAATCAGCGCGACGCTCCGGACGATCAGTGTAGTAGTCATAATGATTCTTATGCCTTGCATTCCGCCACGGCGGCCTCAGTACATAGACGACGTGACCCTCCTCTGTCTCGATGATCTCGTCTTCGTCGGAGTCCCCATAAGAGGCCCGATAGTAGGAGAAGGACCTGCGACGCTCGTGCCTCGCGGGCGCGGTGGGGGGATGGTCACCATGCTCATAAAGATGCTGGTGGTGATGTGGCTTCGACCCCTTATGGGAAAAACTGCGCTTTCGCGAACTCACTTGCGGGCTTGGGCCGGTGGCGTACTCGCCGGTGCTCTTGTATCGCGGTGAGAAGGCGGTCGTGGGACGCGGGATGTATTCGCCGAAGCCGGTGCTGGCGCCGCGAACGTGGGCTCGAGTGGCAGATCGCTGCGGGGTCTTTGCTGGGTAGAATGGGTAGTGATGAGGCGACGGTGTTGGCGAGGGGCTATTCACGTCGTAATTATTATAGTAGGGGTCAGCTCCTCTCTGAGGAGTGCCCGCGTAAGGCGAACCGTAATGGCTCATGTTGACTCTTTTTGTCGAGGGTGCTGTAGTTTGTGTCGACGCCTCGCCAAAAGGAGAGGCGCGCTGGGGAGTGCGAGGATCGAGAGATGCGAATCCGAGGCTGTGTTGCCGTCGCCCCCCTGGCCGCGCGCGCGAGACGAAGAAGTGGATGTTGTGGTTTTGGTGGACTTTGTGGAGGTCTGCTCGCGCCGGATGTCGTGACGCTGTAGAGAGTGACGCCCGTCACCTGGGATTGTGGTCGGTAGGAAGAGGAGAGGAAGACCGACTTCTTTGTGAGAACATGCTATAAACGTGAGAAGCTATCCCCTATGACGAGGATGGGCGGGCGGCGGAGGATCAAAGTCGAGGAATGTCGACCTTGATGACCGGGTGGCAGAAAGCGCGAGAAGCAGCTGGACGACTCGAGATCCAGCCTGGCTCAGACGGAATCGACGGGTCGACGGGAGCGGCGCGGCGCGGATGGACGGCTGGTTCGATGCGGCCGATGCGGTCGAGGCGATCGAAAGGGAGGTGGATGTGGATGTGGAAGTGGAGATGGATATAGTTGCGACTGAGTCAGAGCGAGCGATGGCGAAAGCCAAATAGGGAAGAGAGAAGAGCGACGGTGCGAAGGGGTGCAGTGTGCGGGTGCGTCGCTTTTGTATGGCGCTGAGGGAGAATGGAGATGGCTGAAGGGAGTTTGGCTGATGGGAGAAGAAGATGGGAAGCGAGTCCTGAGTGGGGCCTGATCTTGTGCGGTGGGGCCCGCCTTGTCCCTGGCCAGAAAATTTTTTTTATTGTGAGGTACTTCGTGGTGTAGCGTATTTTTTGTCACTCTTTTTTTACTTTTTGTCTTGATCTCGCTCGTTAGCGCCGAAAGGGGGGGGGGGCGGGCAGGGAAGATACAAGCCCGCCAAGACTGACAGGGGAGGGGCGCGCACTGAACCCGCTGAAGCCCTGGTCCTTGGCAGATAAACCGGCTACACCACAGGTAGCACGCCCAGTAGGTACGTGTAAGTACCTCTCGACAGGTAGGGGTGTGTCCAGATGTTGGGAAAAAGAAGAGGTAGGTAGGTACACCTGTGTGGTGTGCGTAGTGAAAGATACTTCGTAGACTGTACAAAGACAAAGTACCGTAGCTATCAGGTACCTGCCAGTGTGTAAGTGGTACCTGGTGTGAAGGGGGGGTGAGTGCCGTAATCCGCTGGCTGCCCCTTTAGGACTAGCCCCTGTTGTCGAGAGATTGGTAATTCTTCGCCGACACAGCCACAACGTCCCGGAAGCTTCGCTCTCGCACTTTGTGCCTAACAAGAGCAAGCCCGCGCCCAGCACCAATCACTGGCACTCCCGGCACAGCGGTCCGGGTGCTCTACTGTCCGACGGCTTCCTGACCTGGCCCGCTCTTGTAGTGTAGGTACCCTTGAGTGACCTACTAAGCAAGCTGGTAGATTACGTAGGTACTGGGTACCTAGGTACAGCCTACCAACAGTGCCCAAAGCCAACTGATGCTCGCTGCCCGTAGGGTACCTACTGCAGGTACTTCGTAGGCGTCGTGGATCCGCGCAACTCCTTCGATGAGTGGATCGAGCTTTTCTCTCTCTCAGCTCTCGCCTGGCGCTGTCGCTTTAGTCGCCCCCTTCTGGATCAGCTCCTTGGCCTGGCTCTACCTATTGCTGGCCTCGTTTGTCGTCATGTGAAGTGAAGCTGCGTCATAAATGACTGGTCGCTGAATCACCACCACCAATCAATCGACTTCACCAATCAACCAGAGTGGTTGAAAACCTCCAAACCGTCGCCAACCCCCTTTTCACTTCTTTCTCTCTCTTGATTTGCCACTATCAACGAGCGAGGCAAAGCAGATCCAGTCAGCACGATGCCACTGACTATGTGACTGACTGTTACAGCAGGGAAATTCCTCGGTAAGAGGGGACCCAGCCTTCAGGATTCCAGCCAACGGGGCCAACAAGGGATGCGAATACGATGATCGTCGCGCCGTTTGACTGTCCAGTTCTTCCGGAGACTTTCGAACGTCCTTTCCAAGCCACTCAAACAATGGCGTAATCCGACGCGAACGAACAGTCACTCGCCGATGGGATCCGGCGCAATGTCGCTGTCGATTCGTTTATCGCCTTCTTATCTGCGTATCGAGAGATGCTCGTGCATCTGACTGTGCGAACTACTTAACCAGATCGGAAGGATGCTGCTAGCCTTGCCGGGGTCGTCCCTGATCTGTCCGAGCTTCGCAAATTGCCCCGGAGTTTAGCGAGATTGAGATGTGGCGTGAGTTGGAACAAGGCCCAAGACACGAGCGCCGCCGAGGCTGCTAAAGTCCGCGCCGTCCGCAATCGACCTGACAAACCACGACCCTGGGGGTGGTTTCGACGACAAGAAAAGGCGAGCAACACTTTTCTTTTCCTCCTCTCATGTACAGTGCTGTACCGTGTTGTTGTTGAGTGATTGTTGATCGTTGCCGATGGATCTAGCTTAGAACGCTCCCAAGGGCGAGCTTCCGCCGGGGTGAGCGAGCTGCTGTAGTGTATTTGGAAAGTCGCGCATTTACCATTCCGTATTACCCAGGTAGGGAAGTGTGCTTCGTAACGCTCTGGCCAACGTCGTCTTTATCTCCGGCAGCCAGAATTTGCCTCAATGGGGGTCGAGCGCTAGTAGTGTATAAGATTCGCCAAGGACGGTGCTCGGAGTGTATGCTGCAAGTGCCGGGTATCTCAGTGTTGCCCGATCCGAGGTACGCAATTCCTGATGTTGCCTGCCAGGGTATTGAGCGCACGGACGGGTTGATTGATGGCGTAGCGTAGATCCAATCGTTTACCTATAAATTCAAACAGGTCAGGTGCCAGATTTCACCTGCGAGCCGAAATACTCGTCGCAAAAGACAAGCAAGATTCCAGTTGTCCGGTTTCTCTATCAATAGAATGACTGAAGCTGATGGCTCTTCGTCTATACGCAAACGAGGTTGTAGTTTTCTGACGATGTCGGCCTGTCTATCGAATTGCTAAGAATTAGTAGTGATGACGGCGAGTTATCGACGGGCTGTAAACAACACCCGAGCTGTTCCTCCGGGTTTCTCTTTTTGCAAACGGCTGTGCGCTGGTTTAGCCTGAGCCTAGAATTTATAGCAGAATGGCCCAGAGGCAATCAAGGATGGCAGATGGCCCAGATATGTATGAGGTATGCTTCCGCGGCAAACAGCAGATCGATCGATAGGCAGCGGCTCTTTCGTCATCACTGACTGAGCTCGGTTCAGACTACGGGCCTGGGATGATAGATAAGTGGAAGGGAAGGTGAGATCGCCGGCTGTAATGGGCGATCTTCTCTCGTCAGGTGCTCAACACCCAGAAGGTCTCTTCCGCTCCAGGCTGAAGAGGAGGGGGGAGGGGGGGAGGGGCATGCATACCAGGAACAGGCCGGAGGAGGTTGGCGTACTGACGATTCCGGGTATGCTGCATACTTCGTACGCCGTGTTCCCGTTGGGATCGACGGGGCCTTCGTAGCTACAGAGGGTCCGTATACATTGCATCCGGGTAGTCTGTAGTATATCGTTAGGTACCTCTATCACCAAATACTACCACTACAGGTACGCCATGCGGCGCTAAAGTGTACATAGTCTTGAAGTATCGAGATACATCTTAGAGCTTGGATGCCGTCTGCTGTGCATCGTCTAACATCTTTATATAGCACCCAATCAAGCAAGTACTACGCAGCTCACCATTGACGATTGGCCCCGAGTCTACGTCCAGCATTGAAGTTAATAAGTACTTGGACTAGACCGAGACTGTCAGCTCTCACCTCAACTCCTTCGTCGTTCTGTCAATTCGCCATCATTGGGTATAAACCTCAACTAGATAATACCCATCCAAGAAAGAAAGGGCTGGGTAAAAAGTCGGAATCATGTCAAATCAATGACCCGCGACTTTCCGATCTGGCCAGAAGATTGCTAGGTACTCCAGACAACTTACCTCGGATCTCTCTTACCCACACACACATACATATACACACCACACACATTCGTGCACACACACACACTTCTACGAGCCTGGGGTTGCACTGAGCGCTTGCGCTCTGTGACTGGAGTGGATGTGCCTCCCAACAGCCAAGCCAGTCACCATTATCACATCACACCTGCTAGGTACTGTACAACCAACCCAGCCTGGTAAGCACCGAGTACGACGACGAATGTGCACAGCACGAGAAACAAGTAATCAGCATGGGAGTACCTCATTCAGTGCTTACCCGTATCGGATGTGACAGAGGAGAGGCACACTAACAGGCCTCGTTCCAATTGACTATGAAATGGATAGACCAACTTACATATTGTTGGTGCTACACCTGCCTTGCACCGAACGGTGGTACTGAAGCAGTGATAGCAGTGACACGCCTAACATACACCGGGTGATTTTGACTCTGGACATGTTTGCGGTTGTGTCCAGGTCTCCGATCAAGATCAAGACACGGTAGCCTAGCCCGCCTGCTTGCCTGCAATAGCCATTCATCCATTACGCATTCGGCATCGTGGAAATGGCTGAACCCCTCCTCAACGGGGAAAGGTTCGTGCAGATGACGGTCATCTGCACCTCCACCTGCGCATTGCATCGCGGGGAAGAGGAGGCCCAGGCCAGAAAAAAACGTGGAGGTCGCCGCACAGCGTGTCCACCCTGTCCACCTTTCCCACCTATCCCACCTATCCCACCTCTTCTCCAGTGCTCTCTGCCAATGACGAGTCGAGAAGCAAGCCCACCATCATGCACAATGTCGTCTTAAGCTCTGTCTGGTCTCTACTCACTTACACTACCTGCCAGCTTTATTCTTCGTCGGCTTCTTATCTTCGAAGACCTACAAAGTACACTAGACTGGATCAGACTAGGTCCCGCACCGAGGGGCCTGCTTGTGTATAGAATGAACTAACCTAGGCTCTTCCTCGAGACACATGTGAAGAGATCTAACGGCAGATGCTCAAGTTTGTGACTAAGTTAAGTAGAGACCTCTTGCTATTTGCCCAGAAAATGCTAGAAAGAATGAAATTGGACAAATTCAGTATATACGCAATTATGATAGCAACGAGAGAAATCTACTTCGTATATTCTGACTAACTCTTCACTCCGAATATTGCAGCAATGGTTGGTTTAGGCATTCAGCATCTTACGTCGTTACACGCTGCTATAAAGCACGGTTGCTCACGACCAGACGCGCTATACCATTCCTGACTGCTGGTTGCTCGCATGCCTACGTCCAAAATAGCGCATGGTACCATTTGATTCGTAGGCACGAAGTAAGTCAGCACTCTACCTCTTAGCCTAGGTGGGAAGAAATGGGTATTACCGTTGCACTCGGCGTAATTAGTAGAACGAGCTGAGTCAGAAGAAAACAAGTTCCAAAAGCAGCCACCCACCAACAATTCACGCTCAATGGCTGATAGGATCGTATGCTACGCTAAGAAGTCCCTGCCGACGCTGCCTGTAAAACCATATACCGATTTCAATAGGCTGTGCGATTCTCCTCTGATTGGCTCTTGTAAGCCGCCATCTGTCCTCCACATGGGTTGCTCTCCTACGCCCTGGCTGACTTCTGACTTGGATTCGTAGGATCTTCAGGTTTGCCTGCACCAACTGGGCTGGCTGTAGAATCCGATTCACGATACGATGCCCAATCCTCGCGAGGGCGCGGCGGTGCTCATCTCGTCTTGTTGGTCGGCATGTCTCACGCCGATACATTGTTTCGGTATTATTAGCCCGCCCTTATGTTATTTGTAGCACATTGCCATTGCCACCTCCCACACGAAACCTGCCCCGGCTAGGGCACGGCCAAGACCCTACCAGCGGAATCCGGCTCCTCCTCTCTTGATCGAATCCTTGTTCTCTTTCGCTTCGCAGTCATGGACTTCTTCACCCGAACTGGGAGCTGTAGTTTGTTCTCGTGCACATTAAGTAGTTGGTAAGTTTTGGCCCAGGTATAACCTCTATTGATTCTGCCTAGTTGGCTGCGAGTTAGCCAGACACCTAACCTACCTAGATCAACGATTATAATGACGGGTGTGGTGCAATTAATTAGACACGGGCGCTTTCGTGGAACGGGCCCTGTAAAGGGTACGGTATGGCAGGACTATCAGTTGATTGATTCCCTCGCTAGAGTCATCACGCCACGGACCCGGCTGTTCAAGCTGGGACCACAGGGTCGTTGCATCATGGCAACTTGATGAGGCTCAAAGCTTAATTGCAGGAAAAGGGGGTGCGGCTCAACAACATGCCTGTCCGGGACTCCCATGCGCATGCCCAACATCAAGAAGCACGGATCCCATTCCGATCACGTCTTCAAAGTACGCTACACTACCTGGCCTGACCCGGCTCCCTGCCGTATCTCATCAGCCTCAAACCTCCAGGGGGCGGGTGGCATGGCTGGGCCCCATACAGTATCTCAGAACTGTCCAAGGGCCCCTCGAGCCAACAGGTTATTTATTCCTTAGCTCTTGTCCCTTTTCGCATCCGGGCCCAAGATTACATCCACGACCATGGGTCGGTCCAACAATAAATAATATGTGGATCGGCCGGCGTGCGTGCGTATAGTGAAGGACAGGGAAATTAGCGTTGCGCAGTAATATCCACCCCATCAAAGCTGATCCTTCACGTTGGCGGCACACCTCTATGCGGACCCAAGCTTTTGCCGTGAGAGATTACTTCCAAGTTACCTATGAAGTATACTACTACCTCTCATCCGTCGACCAGATACCTACACACAGCTTTTCCGCAGTGTACAAGACACAACCAGGCACCCCTGCGGTCTTGCCGCTGCCGTCCATTGCTCACTAGCCAGGCTAGTATAGTCCTCCCTGGTGCCACACAGGTATTCCTTGCCCGGAATTTCTTGCTTCTTCCCAACGAGGTAAGATTCGCTTAGGTATCCGTTTCATATTCCATGCTCATCCCAGGCCCATCCATGTGAGTTCCGGTACCTATAATTTTTTTTGAACTTCGCAGACCTCAGAGATCCTTCCCTCCTGAGCCAGTTGAGTTGCTCCGATCTCGTCGGTCTACAAGGTGACTCATAAGCATCGGGACGTCATGGTGTGGTGCTTTATTGCGTTTATGCCGTGATGCCCGGCCGATGTTGGTGCTCTCAATGCACTGATGTCCAATTTGTGTGGGCTGAGAGAAATACTGTCCACTGTATGGCCAATTTGAGGGCCTCGCACTCAGGCCGCATGTCGTTATGTAGCTCCCGATTGGAGCGTGCTTGGGCCATGCCAGGGTAGAGCACTGCTCTAAAGCACACGCCCTGCCTGATAGTGATGACTAGAAAGCACCGGCAAGAGTAGACTGAGCAATCCCGTTCATTCTTGAGCTGGGTATCCTCGACCCTGGCCCAATAGCTTGACCGAAACGGTCTGGACACTCCACCGAGTTTTTTGTCTTTTGACACATCGTCAACTACCTAACCTAGCAGAAATAAACCCACTGGCGCCTCCGAGCCGATAATAGGAGCCCTCACCACCAACCTTACATGGTCTACACGACAATCAAGAAGATCCTCGACCGCCGTCACTCACTCACCGACACTTGTCGCTCGTCGTGTCTCGTCGTGTGAAGACGGAGAAGGGCGGGGCGGTCTGCGGTGATTGTTTCATGCCTCGTCTGCAGGAAAAAAAAATTGAGGCGGCTGCTCGAATTGCGCCGAGCTGGCCTTGGCTCATATAATCAAGTCCCCCCGGCTCATATCAGCAGTCCCCCATGTCATGTCATGTCCATGGCAGAAAGAGAGAACCAACCCTTGGGCTCTGACGTAGCTCGGCGCACAAAAACCGATATATTGGAAAGAAATTTTCTTGTTGGCTCCCATCACGAAGCGAACCCCTCCCGCTCATGCGACTGCTGCCCCTCTCGACGAAAAAAGATAGATAGATAGGTAGGGGAGAAGGAAGTGAGGTCGCGTAGCGGCCCGTCGGCGTTGACCAAGAGAAAAAAATTATTATCATGGAGTCTCGCGATGCGCCGGGAAAGCCCAACCCCTCGACGAAGGCAGACTATGCACGAACAACGAAGCGACTTGCTACTCTGCTCCTCCTCTGCCGTTGTGCGTGTAAAACTGCTGTCTCTTATCAGCTCGCTGCGTATTTGCCGCTCCTATGCTCTCTCACCATGGCGATCTAGATAGCGCGATTGAAAGCATGCCAGGAACCGTACGATGACTGTACTACCTATCTACAGAGATTCAAAAAAAAAAAGTCCTATGTAACCGATAGATAGCGAGTGACAACCGAACTGACCAAACTAAGTCGGGCCAGTCAGAGTCCTCGCAGCTCACACCCACCACCTGCACCACGAAAAGCATTCGCCCAACCAAGTAGCCGGAAGCACCGACGTAGTGGTATCGTGAAAGCCTCATCACGAAAAGATGTCCAATATCGAACCCCCTTTTGCTGTGTTGTACAACTAGATGACCCCATCCATGCGTCCATGCATCCATGCATCCCGTCCATCTTCATCCTCCCTCACCTGCCTTAGCCCTCGTTCTCGGGCCCTGCCTACATACACAACATACTTCGTACCTTTTCACTTTTTTACTTCAGGCGCTGTGGGTTGGTTGGTTGGCCCAATGGGTCGACGTCGGGCAGGGTCTCGCGATATTAAGTGTAGATATGGGGTAGGTATTTTTCCCTCTCACTCGTACCATCGAAGATAACAGCATCACGTTATTGCGAGATATTTCCCGACGACAGGCGGAGCCGCAGGGTCAGTTAGTAGGACGGGAAGGACAGCACAACGTAATGTCCACACACACTCACACACACTCGCACATAGACAAGCACCCTCGCATGCTCAACCCAACGAAATTTACCTCACTATTTCATGATGTGCCGCCGGAAAACGTGCGCCGAGCCAGACTGCTTGCTGGCCGGCTTGCTTGCTCGCTCGCTGAAAGCGGTCCGATCAAGCGGGCGGACGACGTACCCAGGGGGTGCAGCGATCCATCGCGACGAGGCGAGAGAGGGAACGTACGTCGAACTCGATAGTCATTTAGATAGATAGATTAGATAAAAACAGCATCATTAGACTTGTGAGAGAATAAATCTTTGATAATCTATCTGTGCCTAGCAGGGCGGAAGTGGGCGGGCGTCTTGACAGCACGCGCATGCATGCAGGCATGCATGCACGATGCTTGCATCGCTTTTCTCGATTTTTTGGATTTTTTTTTTTTATATTCCATATCTCATTGACCATATCTCTACGACACATACACTACCCTACCTACCACGCGCACACACACAACAAAATACGTAACTAAGATTAGGGGACTCTTCGCGAACCCGGATTTTTGGGAACCGACCGGAGAGAAAAATAAAGGGGGTAACAAGGAGTGCCGCTCGTTGACGTGGCACTGGCGAACTTCCAACCATTAGGTAGCGTAGGCCCTATCACCAAGGCCCAAGGCCCCGAAATTTCACGGCGCTTGGAATTATTGTGGCTGAGTCGGCAGTCCGACATGTGAATGGCCAAGGCCAGAAGTCTTTGGCTTGAGTTAGGGCGTGACATGGGTGACGCTGGCGATGCGATGCGATACGATGCGAGCTTGCTTCTACACACTGCATAGGTACTTAAATTACTAGGTAGTTCCAATGTGGCTTTGAGCGACGACGACGACGACGACGAAGCCTAGGAGTCTGTCGCCACTCCACTCATTCCGGAAGCTTCCCTCTTCCGTATAGGTTCGTCGCGCTGGCGAGGGCCTTTCGTGCCCAAGTGACAAATCTCGACGTCATGAACCCTTTTTTTTTGTGCGTGTGTGCGTGTACCTATGTGTGGTTGGTTGGTATAGGTTGGTTTTTGTCCATCGAGGATTACACCCACCTATAATGGGAATTTTTTATTTCGTGGTATTTTCTTCGGCTGAATTACCAATATCATACTTAGTATCTATGATGTTACCTATACTTATCGGTAACATTATATTATCGACACCCCCTTTTCCCCTGCCCATCATTAATCAGGCAGGCATCCATCCCCTGGATCTTCCAGGGCCGGCGATAAGAACCCGACAAGTCGGGAAATCTAGCTACTATTCCATTTCGCGTACCTCCAGGCTACCAATATGCTTACTTTAGCAATCGGGCAAATTCCTGCTATAGCCATCCTTACCAAGCTCACTGACGTCGGCCGCCATTCATCATTAGTCATTTACCTATATCCCGCCGGCGACTAGATTTACAGCACGCTTTTTTTATGTGTGGAAGTAGACGTGCGCGGCCCACGTCAATGCCCAGCCCTCCACACACCAACCCACAACCCACAACCCACCACACCGCATCGCACCGTACCGCGCCGACAAACTAGACACCAAGTATTATATGACGCCATCAGACACAGTCGAGTTCGCAACACGTAGTATAGGGAAGATAGCATAGGTATACTATGTATGAGATAGATATGTAGGTAGTTGATGACTTGTGCGCGCCCTATGGACCCCGACCGAACCGCCGAATGAACGAGCAACGCACCTATACCGTATGCGTAAGTACGCTACCTGGTAGCCAGCAAGCAGGGTTCTATCTGGTCCCGTCCGAAGCGCGCTCCCGGCATCGCCACCTACACTACACTACACTACACTACACTCACTACCTCCTACATACCGAACCAAGCATCTAGGTTGACCTAGATTATACACCGTTATATCATATATACTATGGAGCGTTACGGGCGTGGCGGTAGGTATTGTCGTGTTTCCACCGCCAGATAAGTAAGTACATACTTACCTATTTATTTACTCACGTCAAGCACCGGCGAGGCCATGATTACGACATCGGAGAGGACGCCCAGATACCTGTCTGGTCCACGAATGCGCGCAGCGCAGTGGTGACTGGCATTGCATCGCATCGCATCGCATCGCATCGAACGGCTCGGCTCATCAACTCGCTCATTCACTCACTCACTCCCCTCTGCCAGCTAGTCCAGTGATGCTGCGCTGGACCAGACCAGACTGGATTGCTTGCACGCTTGGGAGTGTGGTGCAGTGTAGTGTAAGTGTTTCCGCGTTCCTTTAGTTCCCGGATAGTGCGGAAGCCTATTTTCACGCAAGAGCCGAACGTGTTTTGAGGTTAGTAAGAGGTATTACGAAAGCAACCAGCTATATACAATGTAATGCCTACACTACACTGCTACACTAGGCAGCAGGTTAATCTGGCTGAACGAACACAGGCGAGACCCCCGATCCACCCGTCCACCCAGCCTCTATCCAACTGGAATTGTGAAAATCACAGACGGGACAGAAGCGTGTTTGTGTGTGTGCGTGTGTATGTGCGTGTGTGCGGGTTAGGGCTGCCGATGGATGCCGCTGCCATGCCGCTGCCATGCCATGCCGATCCACGGTTGGGCGGATTTCTCATTCATGGTTTTACATATCCGTCAGCCTGTGCCCTGCCTATCACATCTCATCACGCCGCAGGACCAATCCTATCGAGAACTGGACTGACTAAATCACGGACTGACTGACTGGATGACTGCTAGGTAGTCGAGGTCAACGTCTAGAAACTGTACATTGCTGGGTTTATCGACGGCTCTTGCGTCGGGGCTTTCGTACGTCATTGTTGCCTTGCTGGTGCGTATGGTAGGCACTTCACGATGATTTGATACCTACTTTCCTCAAACTCACACATCATGACTGAGGCTTAGACGCTTTCATCGTCACTACTAGCTTTTGTTTGTCTTTAGTTGTCTATTTTCGTTTTTCGTTTTTTTATTATTTCTCTCTATATGATATTCCATGAGACAGTGTAAGCGCACTAGGTAGTTATAAGTATACGCGTATGTGCACACGCACATGTTTTTTGAGAGGAACTATTCGACGCCCGTCTAAGTGACTCATCAAGCCTCGTAGGCAGATCCTCCCCAGATCGCCGGCGATCTTCGCTTACCTTAGTATGATAGGAGCGCAGAGTCACATATGCCGGTCAGCTTTGCTGCCCAGCTAAGGTCAGGTCATCTCGATCCCAGAGACTCGGTATCAACCGATTCCCCGGCATCGTATTCGTCACCATTACTTTTTATCCAAGCACCTCTCGCTGATGCCGCACTATGCGTACACAAGGACCATGACTCCCAATCCCAGAGGCGTGCCCTTTTTCTCGAATTTAATCGCGCGGCGCCGTAGCCGAATCAGCCGATCGATCTGCAGCTGCATCAGCGTTGGGCGCTCACAGGCGACCGACTTACAGGCTTGATGCCCGGCCGGTTGGAACTTTTTTTTTCTACGCTGCGACTTCATGACTGGTCGGCATTATTTACTATGCGACGATCACTTCACGAGGCCACGGCTTCCATCTAGCCATTCGGGGTAGATAGGTAGGCGGACAGGTAGGGTAGTCCCATCAGCGAGCCGTAAGCTGGGGTAATTCCGATCACGTGGTAAGTCCGTCGACGCGGGGCGCAAATCAACGCGGGAGGTACCTGATTATGAGGCGAATGAGGTGCGGGAGGCCTCCAAGAAAGAATACGTGTTGGGTATTGGTCTTGGTCTTGGTGTTAGACTCTAGTGTTGGGGGGGGGGGGGGGGGGGACGCGATGGGGTTCCGACGTTGGAAATGCCATCCAGTCAAATCTTTTTCTCGAGATTCCGCGGATTCAGCGCTTGTAATTTGTCCAACTGCGCCTGCTTGTCAGATGAAATGAGTGGTGCTAGGTGAGTGAGTGACTGGACGAGTGACTCCTAACTCACTCGCTAAGGGAAAGGATACTTGGTGGAGGGAGCATGACTACACGCTATGTCGCGTAGATATTAACGAAAGCCTGTGCAAACCAAACACATATCCACATGTCGCGAAGTCCCAAGTGGTACTCTCATTTCGTACCGTGGGAAATCCAACTCGTTCCCAGACCGCCTGTCGAGAGTCTAGGAGGCGACGTCGAGCAATATGCCTGAATGGAGTGCGGGCAGACGCCGCTGTGGCGGCTAAGAGTCAGTGTGTGCGACATAATGTCCCGGACCGCCCTGCATTTCGGCTTCATCTGCTCACTTCGGACGGCTGGCATGACCAATGAATGCATGTATCCTGCGTTGTTTCAAGAGCTCGTGTGAGAGTGATTCCGGTAGTGAAACGTCACGACTTTGCCGCCTCACGGTAGCCTAGAGCTTGACTCATGCTGTGGAACGAACAGTCTTCTTCTAGCCTCGCACGACTTGCTCATTGCTTTTATTTTCCATTTTTTTATTTTCTTGCACCGGCTGAAGCATTTGTGTGACCGACACGCCATATGGGGGATCGGCTGGCTACTAGACTATGATGTATCATCACAAACCAGGAGTTTCTAGACAACTGCCCAAGTATCGCTGGGGAAAGCTAGCTTCGTTTTCATGTCCTCGATACTGCTTACACACCCGCATTTTGTGATTCTCAAATCGGATTCAGAACACTCATGTAACAATAGTGTCATCAACTAGGGCCCCCTTTTACTTTGAGTCACTACTACGCAAGAATCGCAGGATCGAGCAATACTATGATTTCGCAAACCTGTACTTCGCGGAAGCTAACTTGTATGTTTCGTAGGACTGGGC
This sequence comes from Nemania sp. NC0429, assembly GCA_022578495.1. Classification (NCBI taxonomy): domain Eukaryota; kingdom Fungi; phylum Ascomycota; class Sordariomycetes; order Xylariales; family Xylariaceae; genus Nemania; species Nemania sp. NC0429. The sequence goes on from MU392236.1 coordinate 154,896, forward strand.
ACACTATCTTCGTCATTTCCCACTGGGCTCCTGACTTCTGTGACTAGGTAGTAAACGTCGATGCTCACACTCCTTGCTTGTACGGCCGGCGCGCTAGCGGTAAATTTTCTTTATTATATGTAGTTCTACTCTGTTGACGAACTAGTGCCCACGAAGAGTTTTGTCTTCACCGTATTTCCTGCCGTGTTCTACAGGGGATGGCACGTCGCGCGTATCCGGTGTTGCTGTACATAGGTAGTCGCAGGTTAATATCCTAGCGTGGCTCACCGTATCGTTGTGAGTGTATGCAAGTCTCAGACATATTTCAAACGTGTTCTGCCAAGAAATATCGTAGACATTTGTTCCGGTAGTGCATAGATGTTGAAGTGTTAAAGGGGCTAGAGGTTCTGGTATCTGAAATGATGTGTTACCTATCGCATGAGGATCCGGCATCGCCTTGAATTGCTGTGTTGATGTCTAGACTTCTGTCTGAAGCATGCATATATCTCTCGCTCTGAGGCCGCGACCTGGGCACCTAAGGTTGGAGCTCATGACTCTGCGACCAGAGCGGTTTTCAAGGATGATCCGCGTGTGAGCATTACAGAGCTCCTGTTGAGGCTTGAGCGCCTTAGTCACGACGAGGTATCACTGTGGATATCCCCTCTGGTTTCTCTTATTAATATTGCAGCGTCCTAGTTCTCTCACGATAGCTGTTTCTTAGCTAGATGTGAACTTCTATTTATTCACATATTACTTATTTATCCCTATACTAATCGCCGTGCTTTGCTTTGACATCGTATATGCTATGTTCGTTCGACTGACGGGTTGATTAAACACTAAACTAAGCTCTTGCTGCATGATTACTGGGCATCAACTGGCCTGACACGCTTCTTTCTGAGCAATTATGTAATCGGGGTACCTGGTAGTTAGAAGCGTAGACAAGAAAGGAGAGGAATATTGGAATAGGGGCCACCTATGCCTCCCTATATTCCTCATCCTAAATCCGGGACAAGATCGCGATAGCTGCGCTAAAGTATAAAAAATACCATGCTAATCGTCAATGTGGAAGGATTACGGTTTGCCCACGCTGAAGTTAGTGAGTTGGTGTCGCCACTACGCCCTGTTCAAATCCCTTCAAAACAAGGGTGACCAGCCGCCAGCATCTGAATTATCTAATACCTCAAGTTTGCGTACGTACCTTTCCAGCTATCCGTGCCCTTTCATATATGCAGTAGCATTTCCCTTACCCGCCCGTTCACTCTCGTGTCAGCCTCCGCCCTGCCGCGCATGTGCTGGGTTTATAGCTCCCTAAGACAGGTAGCTTAGGTGTCTAGATAGCATGGGTATGGCTTAAGTGGTAGCCTTAGTCATTCCACGCAGTCGTAAACTCCTTCACATGCAATAAACGAAGAAAAAAAGCATGTTCATATGATCTGGATCAGGTGTCCGGCTTTGCCATCATACTCAACACAAGGGAACCCTGCTTTCCCCTCGGCGGTCGTCAAGTCCAGCCACGTCTTACCAAAGACCCCCATTGGGAAGTTCGAAGCTTCGAGCATGACGTGGCCGCAGCGCTCGAACTTCCCCGCCGCCTCGTCGACGACGCGCAGGAGCAAGGCCCGGATCTCCGAGTACTGGCAGTTCCGCCTCATGATGTGGCGCTTGGGGACCTCGAATATGGGCGCGAGGAACAGGTCCTCGGCCCCGATCACGTCGGCCGTATCCACGTCGACTCTCTGCGCGTACTCTGCTCCGGCGCCGGCCAGTCGTGCATAGACACACTTATCGAGGCGATCCGGATATTCTGCCTCGACGGCCACGCGGTTGAGGAAGCAGCGCACCGTTACGTGGCCTACGTACCCGTCGCCTCGCTGGCTCCCCTGAAGCGGCTGCTGCCGCGTAACGGCCGCGTCCGTGACTGTGGCGAGGAGGTTCTTGGGAAAGCTGGCATGGTAGCAGTGCGGCGCCAGCATCTCGGCGAGCCCGTCCACCGAGGCCCAAGACCACGAGGGCGCGACGCGGTTCCGCGTGGCGGGCGGCTCCTTGCGGGCGATGAACCAGCATAGCTGGAGCTCCAGCTGCCGCGACCATAGTCCCGACAGATACTCGTACCCCAGGACGCTGTGCAGGTGCTCCGCTATGCCGGCGAGGGCGATGAGCTTGTCCGAGTTAAGGTGAACTGGCAATTGGTGTACGCGTTGACGATGAAGGCCCATTCGCCGAATATCGCCTCGCGCACGGCCTCGTCGGGGTCGGGGATGAACAGGCTCGAGGACTGTTTATAGCCGATCCACATGGCCTTGCCCGGCGTCCGCAGCCCGCCGGGCACCGCCTCGGACGCCGTCAGCCCGGCACAGTCCCAGAAGACCTGTCCGGCCGCGAAATGCACGACGCGCGGCGACAGCACCCGTTCCTGCATGACCCAGCCGCGGGAGTTCAGGGGTGCGAGCTGGACCTCGCGATCCCAGTATCCCCAGTTGGCTCCCAGGGCGTCTTCGACGGCTACGAAGACGCCGCTGAGGACCCCGTTGTCGATGCGGAAGGGGCCCGAGCTCATCACGTCCGGGTTTCGCGGTGCGTATAGGCCTGTCTCCCCGCTCTCCGCCTGGGTCGCGGCCAAGTTGATGCACGCGTGTCGGTATACCTTTCCCATCGTCAGGGCTTCACGGGTCCAGTCCTCGGTGGAGTCTTGGATTATGCATAGCGAATCGATCCATATATACCTGATCCCGAGCCTCTCGATGGCGTGCAGGGCGTCGCGGAAAGTCTGGGTCAAGAACGCCGGACCTATTCCGGCCTCGAGATCCCTTTTCGTGCGACTGGTACAGGTCCTGATGTTGGAACCACCCCAACGGTGGCTGAGGGTCGCATATGGGCCCTGTTCACGACTAAGAGTCAATTATTGTCATAACTAACGAAGAAGTAGGGAAGACTCCGGATTCATGAAACCAAGGGTTTGAAATATGCGGTTCTAGGGGCGCCTACATGTGGTACGTGGTCCCTTGTTTCGACAAGACGCGGACCCGACGCTGTCAACTCGATAAGACGGGTTGGGTACCACCCCGCCAAAGAAGTCATTGAGCGCTGACAAGTCTGGTGAGATGCCTCGCATTCTCCCAGCTTTTTCTTAACGAACTGGAGCGCCTCGTCAGATCCAGTACTGGCGGAAGTTACGGCGCAGAGACGCCTTGAGTTTGAATCTATTCGAGATCCTTCCTCCACGAGCGCCTGAGCCCAGAAGTCTCGCTCGGAAGCTTTGTGTCTGGCAACGATTTTGAGCGTAATATTCCGCTCCGCCGCCGCCTCCGAAGACGAGCTGCTGCATCTCAGGGTGAACGTCAAGCCAAGCGTGGGATCCTGGCCCTCATTCCGAAAATCCACAATGCGCAGTCGCTGCCATGTTATATGGCAGGTGAAGCAAGATCCCCCGCTCGCCTGAAGAGCCGAAAACGTAGTGTCGCATTTATATTCGGCGGAGGTACTCTCATCGCTATTGGTCGCCGGTGGTGCCTGGAAGACTTGCTGACATGTAGAGCACAGCATAATTCTAGGAGGCCAATATGTTGGGGAAGCCTATCAACGACGTCATTCAGCTATTGTTCACTTTTCTTTCATTCAAAAAAGAAGAGGTAAATGATCGAATAAGCGCTTTTCTAACGATTGTGTGATATGACCCTTTATATTAAGAGTGCGCTTCGGCGCAACGCGCATTGCCATACAGCCCTGAAGATCATGATGAGCCAGTGAGACTGACCCTGGGCCCTGGCAAGGGGGCTGACTGCATGGAGGATCTCAAATTCCTCTAGAGTGCCTACCTAGGTACTTACCCCCCTGACAAGGGGACATGCCAATCTTGCTTGATGTGATGTTGGTCAACCATTGAACTTAGCTCGATACATGGGATCTGATAAATCATATCATAATGTACCTAGATCATCTTACATTGAAAGCACAGCAGGTAGTTCAGTTAGTTTCATATTCATGCCGGGATACGATGTGCGCCCAAGTTCTCGAGGGCATAAGCAGCATCTACTCTTGGCGGTTACAGGCATTCCAACTGCTGCGACGACGCCTGCGCGCGGCAAAAGCAAAACAAAGAAAACGACGGCTTGTGACTCGTCTTGACTTGGTTGGCTAGATCTTGACCAAATAATTAAATAGCAGTAGATCTAGAAGTTTCTATACTGGTACCTAATTAAGTAGGTATCCACTCCTAACGATTAGTATTTGAAGCTGCTGAGCCGCTGACTAGTTCTAAATAGCTTCATATGCTGTGGTAGCCCTTGGTGGCCCTGGGTTACCCTATCCACCTGTTAGTTTGGCGATAAGATACTCGATAAAATACCCGATAAGAACAAGTTAAATGTCTTTCCGTTCCCCCCTTTAACTCAACTGTGAATGCACTGCTGGAACAAATGCCTACGATAGTCGTGGTTGTAATAGTAGTGTTAAACTAGTATTTAGTAGCACTGACAAAAAAGCGAGAAAGCCATAGACTCAAGGACTCTGAAGATAATCATGAGTTGAATATACTGTATAGCATACACATGCTCACAATTTAGATGGCATCTGATCCTGAACCTGTAGCTCTTCACGGTACAACGCGTATAAGCATATGAAAGCATAGACCTGACGACGAACTCGAATAACGTCATCTCTTTGTGAGACTTCATCCACAGAAAAGTCCCATGCTGCATTCCTAATTATGGGTAAGTATTGTACTCCAAACTTTGCAGACATGGACGAGACACTCACCATGCTTCATAGAGGTATCTCTTATAAAGCTTCCGTATAACGACCCCGGTGTAATTTCCTTTAGGTTGCGCAATGGCTGGCTCAGCGTTGTAATTAATATTCTCGACAATGTTTGCTTCCTTAAGGTGCCTTGAAATGACGAAAAGGAGCTTCATGATGAAATTGTTCGGGAAGTCGTCGTGTGGTTTGCGCGAGAATAGGTCGACAGGAAAGGCTATGTCGGTGAGATCTGGCCCAGCCAAATATTTGTTAATTTCGTAAAACATTGAGAGGGTCACCTGCTTCACTAAAGCTTGTATTTTTATGACGTGGCTGTCTGGAATTTTAGGATCTGTCACTCTGTCGAGCCAGGCCTTCCTGACCGCATCCTGGAGAGTGCGTAAACCCAGGATGGTAGGCTCTTCGAATTTGACTTGCTGGACTTTGCGATATATTCTCCCTAGAAGCTTCGGAGATACGGTGTACTTGTCATAGATATCGCGAGATGCCTTCGTGTCAATAGGACCTAAAAAATCCGGTCTGGGCGTTGTCATATATTCCTGCTTTGAGAGGACATCTTTGACCAGGTCGACTTGCTTTCCGCTCTTTATGTAATCCACGGCTTTCGACAATTCGGGTGCAAGTAGTTTGCACGTTGGATGGCTTAAATCATACCTGTCTGCTTGGCACATAAGAAGATCCTGTAGCTCTTGAAAGCAGTCATTCCGAATATAATTCCCGACGAAGTTAGCGACGTCGCCGATGTGGAAGGGTTGGGTTATTTGATTGGCAATTTGGGTTCCGTGTGGATTGCTGGGACCGCTTGGCGGCGAACTTTGGTAGCCAGCTGTATAGTTGTCAGGACTCGATATATTATAACGATCGTCCCAGAACTTGCAGTCCATTGTGACAACTTCAAACCTGTCGCCGTCAAGGTCTCCTCCTGAGAGTTTGTTAGGAAGAGGTGGAGTATCAAACTGGGAGAAGAAGATGACATTGTCCATGGTGGCTAACGCTTCTATTCGGCTTCGGATGTCCTCAGATTTTGTACCAGGTTTCGTGCTCTCTTGTCGGATAATATCGGCTTCGTTGACCGCCGTTGCCCGTTGAATGTCACCGATATGAATGATGGGATCGCGATAAAGCAACACATCGCCACTAATAGTTTTACCTTGAGCACGAATAAACACCTGTCCACCTCCCAAAACTCTATAATCATCCGTGAGGCCGAGAACATTGTAGGACCCAGGTATTGGAATATCGAATGCCTTTTTGTCGCGGAAGTTTTCAGCAGTTTTGATCAGATAGACGTGTAACACTGTATTCTGGTAAGATTCAATCGTAATTTTGTCCTCTTTCAAGCAAAGGGCAAGCTTGAGAAGGAACAATTGCGGCCTTGTCTCCGTACGCGTTGGGGGACCAGGCGGAATTCTCAACATTTGTTGAAGGTGACCAAGACCAATGGAGGTGGCCTGGGACAATTCACGATATGTCGCGTCGAAGATACCCTCAATGGCTTCAGTATTTGCACCTGAGTCTTCGAAGGCTTTAAGGGCTGCCATAAAAAAAAGGCTGGAAAAACCATCGGTTGTTGGGGGTACCACTCTTAGAGTACGGCGGGCTGTGTCCAGGACTGGGAACTTAATCTGCGAATTTCGTAGCAACATCGAAACGCTTGGCTGATGGCCAAAAAGAAGATTGGCTCCTCTATATACAACGCCTTTGACACCTCCAAATCGGATTTGGAAGGCTTGGCTGGGCTATAGTATTAAGTTAGTGCACGCTGCAGATACAGTAAAGGCACGTAAAATACGTCGCAGCACTTACGGGTAATCTTCTTTCTGCAAGGGCACTGTTAATCCTCTTGACGAGACCCTCGTTGATAATACCGCATCCATCTGTGTTTGGGAAATCCAAATTTGCACCCTCGTCTCGGCGCGCGCTCCATTCATTTTTTTCTAGCGATGCCACAGAGATCGACTCGGTAAAAGCCAGTGCTAGCCTTGCACCCCACAAAGACGGGTTGTTGGCTAGTTTCCTGTTCATCGGGTCGTCCTTCGTCCAATCTCCAATATTCCGACGGATCTCATCTGCACCGCCCTCGGCTGAGTGGTAAAACCAAACTTTCCGCTTCTTAACGCCACTCATGCTATACCCGAGAAATTGGAAAGAAAAGCCTGCATCAAGGACGGAGGGTAGTAGCTTAACCTGTTGACCAAGCGGCCAAGCAACCCGTTGCTGAGTGATGAAGTACAGGTCGATTCCAGCTTCGGCCCTTAAAGACTTCCCGTGGTTGTCAACAAACCTGACAGCTAGAAGTTTGTCACCACACATTTCGGTAATCGAACTGGGGACTGGAAGGATGGGACCTGAAATCTCGACGTGCGATGGATAAACAAGGACTTCGAACACCCTTTGATTTGCTCGACTCGGTGATGAACTTTTGGCTTGAAGATGGTAGCGAATGTGCGGGATAGGATTGATCGGCTCTCTTTCTGTTATAAGTCTAGTATTTCCACCGTCGGGAGAGCGCACCATGTACTGTCTGCCTGGACCAGCTTTCATAGGGTGTCTATCACTGTCTCTAGTGACGGGGGGCGGCTTCGAAGCTTTGACTTGGGCTTCAAACGTGAGAAGGGATCGAATCTGGCTTGTCCTTATCTCTTTTTCCGCAACGTTTAAGCCCTGAATGTAAAACCAATCGACGTTTGCTTTGGTTTTCCCCTTAACATCCTTTAAGTCGTCAATAGGTTTTGCATCAGCACTTTCCAATTCCTTGATGAACTCGTTGAACTCCTCTGTAAGTATGGAAATACTACAGTTGTAGAAGAGCTTGAGAACGGATATGCGGCATCCAATGCTATGCAGCCAAATTTTAGAATCAAACAGGCGTTGAAGATCCTTCATGTTATCCTCGTATCTTTTCCTCACTTCTGGCCCTGTCGCTTTCGAAACGCCGACTTTGGGAAGCTGTAGCGAGATGATTGTCTCCTTAAGCGGCTGGCTGAGATGTTGGGCGAAGGTTTGCAAGTTGAATTCTCGGCGCGGCTCATATTCCACTCTGATGACACGAGAGTACTGAACGGTCCATGGAACGCCTAGGACATCCAGCTGATTCCCAGTCCCCAGCATCTGCTGATGCTGATCCACTTCTGGATTTCTCTTTGATACATCAAAGTGAGGGTACGGGATACGGTGACGAATCGGATCTGAAGCACCAGGAGCATTGTTTGGTGGCTTCTGGGGTATTGGGGCGCTTTCCCATCTAGCTTTGTAAAACTGAGGTGGTTTGCCTACCGCGAAGTAGACAACGTGAGTTTTGGGGTTCGCACCTCCAGGGGGACTCTCGAAGATCACACCCTGAAGATTGGATTCGTACAGATCCATCCACTCCATTTCAAATGGCTGTTGTTTCGTTTTCGCAGCGTGCAGCCGAAATTTCGGCCTGCGAACATCTGTATGATGGCTAAAGATGCCGCTGTTGTATGGCCATTTGTCGGTGATGAGGAACATGTTATCTTTGTCGAACATGCCGCAAGAGACATCGAAAATCACACCAATCTGGCGTCCCGCAAGCTTAGTAGCTGGATTGACATCTTTGTCGATACCTACGAGGTCCCTTTCGTTCTGGTCCATGGTTGTCAGTGCAATGACCCTTTCCGCTTTGCAGGGTTGTTGTTGTTATTTCAATCAAGTCAAGTGATAAGATATTGTCGTGGTAGCAATCATGGGAGAAGTTTATCGTTTGAGTGAATTTCTTGTCCAACTGTGGAAAATGATTGAAACTATTGGGAATACCAACGCGTCTTGTGTGACGGCTTATATAGCCAAAGTAGAATCTTGAAATGAAAATGGCGTGTACTACTGGCAGGCATTACACGAGGAGTCGTCTCTGTATCGTCTCTTTCTAAGCTCTGATGTAGGAAGTTTCTAGCTATCGGGCACGACGACGCCAAGCAGTAGAAACGAGACGTATCTGACGATGGTACCGCCTCATGGCATAGGAGAACACACTTGATTCTCGATACCATTCCGAGTCGTATTCCTTGCTTCTCTAAACGTATAAGCTATCGTATTGGTGAACGGGCCAACTTGACCAATAAAATGTCTGGTTCGACAGGTACCGCCAAGGACACAGACTACATACCTATAAATTATACATACGAGTACGTACTTCGTAAAGCTGTTGTCTATAAGATGTTATCTATAAGCTAAGATCTAACAGTTAATCCTACCAATCAAACCCCAATTCAATAGCCTATTCTGCGTTCTCGACCTCTATAGTCCTTCGCACTAGTGGACATTTGGTCGATTCTACCCCGGCCCTTACCTAATCGTTGCCCGCCACTCGGCAGACCACATTCCACTTGTTAACCGATGTGCTTAAAGGTACTTATTCGTCACATGAAACCCATGTCATGCATGTGGCGTTCAGTCTAGTCGCTGACGAGTTTGTTAAGATTTTAACCCTCTAGGTCATTGGTCGCAACATCGATAGGATGGCGGATCTGTTTGCTCCAATTGAATTTCCATCTGTCGGAATACAAGGGCATGTATATTGAACTATTAACCCCAAACGTACAATTTTAAAGAGAATGAGTATTGTGATGTAACGAGTAAGATATCAATGTTGCGGCGGAATAAACATGGCGTATAAGATATACACCGTGAGGGGTATTCTAGAGACTAGATGTAATGAACTAATTAAGCCTTTCAGCTGCCGTACAGGATTGCTTCCAATAGCCTATGACGAGCAGGATCGGTGATGAGTGTAAGATTATTCGATAGACGGTGAATGCACGATATTTTCGGGCCCGAGAGTTCGCCGACTTCTACTCCGGCAGGAAGCGGGAAGATTAGCTTTAGAAATTTCAAAGGCGAAGAACAAGGGCTGTCGACCCAAACTCTACATCCAGACGAGCGAGAAACTGACGAACTCGCGCATCCACCCCTGGTCAAGTGAAGGGCAATACTACATCTTATGAAGCATTTGAACACAAATCTACTGATCTCGCCCAGTCGAGTCTTTGATAAATGCCTTGTATTTTCATCCAAACCCTGAGAATTTTTGCACAACCAGGAATGTCGACTCATCCTCTCTTCCAAGTCTGCAAATACTATGCGAGGACTGGGGTGTGTATCGCAGCTTCGCCATCTCACATAACAGTAAACTCTATACCTATTTTAAGTGTTGCAAAAGAACAGCTGAATTATGCATATTTGTTGGGGTAGATCTAGAGCCCATAGGCCCCAATAGAAGCACATCGACCGACTTCTTGGGACAATTACGTCCATTCCCCACGATCTTGGCATAATATGCATACCAATCCCGCATGGCTGACCACGACCCGTAGCCGCATTTGTCGCAGATAAGGAGCCTTACTGCAACCGCGCAACGTTTTACTGTGACAACCCGCGTTCCCACCGTTACAGTCCAGCCATTTCAATGTGGGGGGCGGAGGATGACGGGGAAGATGGATGGCAGGCCTCTCGATCTAGACCTCAGGCGCCAAGAAAAATGGCTGACAAGCACAACAAATAGGTGGATATAAAAATTGGACGCCAAGTCCCATCTTAAACTCCTAGACTGATAAGCGGTTTCTGTCATACACGGCGAGACGACAGCCAGCCAGCGATATGATCGGTTGAAATGTGCGGGTTCCGATTAACTTGCAACATCTCATGGCGCCTACATGAGCTGTGCTTACCGGCTGAGTAGGTAAATAAGCCGTGGCGTCGTGAAAACAAATGACTTCTTGATCACACGACGTCCGGGGTCAAAAATGCGAGAATCATCTTGCCCCCATGTACCAGCAGATTCAAACTCTATACAGTTTTACTTTCCCGGATACCCCAAGCAAGGGCCTACTGGGGAATGCCGCAGCAAGACGCCCAAAGGGTTCACGAACGGTTGCGTCAAGCTTCGAACGAGATGCCCTGCCCGCATATCATAGAATGGGACCTATACCTTAGAAGACCGGTTGGCACCCGATCCGGGAATACCAGCCAGCTTCGATGGAATAACCCATTATGGAGAATAATGAAGCTCTCTTCAGGAATTCTGTCTGGAGTCATGATAATGGCGACATTTCGCTTCACAGTTTAGACCAGCTTGACGTTTCGTGGACCGACAGTAGTGACGACATGATGTACTCGACGAGAGATCCCGTGTCAAAGTTCTCGGCTGATAGCGAGGACGACGATGGTGAGTACGTCGGCTACTTTCCGTCGCATCAAAGAAGTTCACCGCCATCCAACTTCTCAGGCCGTGGGGAGAGACGCCCTCAACGACAAATGCCTCCGCCGCCATTACCAATGCCACGGGCCTATACCCTACCCCAGCAGTCCTACGGATATGTCGAATCGAGTACCCGTAGTAATGAGACAAACGAGCAAAGGCCGACGAGGCAAACACCATCCAAAGCTGCCATCCACTACATTCCCGTGAAGCCAGAAAAACCAGATAGGTCATCGTTTCGAGAGAATTTACTTTTCATAACGATATGTATCGCGCATTTATGCGCTCGTGAGTCAATCCTTCTCAGCTTTTATTCGGGAGCCCAAACAGTAGATACTGATTCAATGACAGAAGCAGGAATTGGTCAAACATTGCCAATCATAAAAGGCTTAGGATCTCGGTTTCGGGTTGTGAACGCTAATACTCTCAGCCCATCGATAGCAGCATATGCCGTGGCGGTGGGAACATTTATCTTGGTCGCTAGCAGGCTAGGTGAAGCGTTTGGGCACAAACGCATATTCATTGCGGGGTTATTATGGTCCGCGATATGGCCTCTCATTGCTGGCGCATCTTTCTATTCGACTCGATCACTTTTCATCTTCAGTCGAGCTCTCCAAGGGCTAGGGGCTGCGTTCACTCTCCCGACTGGTCTGGAGCTTCTGCGAGCGACAAATCCCACTGGCATTCGCAAAACCGTGCTCTTTACCGTTTACGCGGCTATGCCGCCGATAGGGCTCATACTAGGAGCCCTCGTCGCAAGTTCTTTCGTTACGCTGGCATGGTGGCCGTGGACATATTGGGCTCATTCCATGACCCTTACCGTGGTCGGGGCCGCCAGTTTCTTCACGATTCCCCCGGCTCCCCAGTCTCGCAGCCTGCCATCCGGAGCGAGTGCGATTATTCTGCGACTTGATATTCCTGGCATGGTGACAGGCACCATGTCCCTTGGGCTCTTTGGCTTTGCCTGGTGTCAGGCTCATGTCGTGGGATGGCACCATTCGTATATCTGGATCATAATCGTCATGAGCATCGTACTTGCGGGGCTATTCGTGATGATAGAAGGCTGCTACGCTCCCAAACCCCTGATTCCGTACTCGGCCCTCTCATCCGAGGTGTTCTGGATACTTGTGGCGGTAGGCTGCGGCTGGTCATGTTTCGGCATTTGGATCTTCTATGGCTGGCAGCTTGTAGGACGCCTGCGGTCCACGCCGGCATTGCTGGTGAGTGACACAATGCAATGAAGTGAATCGTGTTCCTATCCCGCTAATCAGATCGATGACAGACGACGGCATACTTTTCCCCTATCGTGGTGATCGGTTGCGTCGCCACTGTGGCGTCGCGGTGTATACTCATGCGCTCCCGGCCGCACGTGGTATTTTGCGTGGCCATGCTGGCTATGATGATCGGAGGTGTCCTCATCTCCACGATGCCGCGCCAGCAGACGTACTGGGGGCAGCCATTCCTAAGCATAATTGCCATGGCATGGGGTGCATACATGAGCGTCCCGGTGGCCACATTCAGGATTTCGAGGGCGGTCCGAAAGACGCATGCTGGCATAGCAGAAAGCCTGGTCTGGATGGTCACGTACTACGGCGTCGGGTTGGGTCTTGGAGTCGCAGGCACCATAGAAACCAAGGCCATGGGCGGTAAACTGACGGCGCAACACAGGCTCAGGGGCTATAGGGCGGCTTTCTGGACGAGCGTCGGTTTCGCGGTATTTGGTTTAGTGGTGAGCCTGGCTTTGGGGCTGGCATCGGCGCACAGAAATCGCGGGATGCTAAGACGTGGCCCTCCTTGTGAGTCTCATGATGATCAGTGTGACGGTATACTCGAAAATAGGTTTTAGACGGACTGGCCTGCGGGGAAGAAGCACTGCTGCGCCGATTGACGACCGAAAGGGGGATTGAGAAGGGGGTTGAAATTGAGTTGGAAGAGGATGACAGAAAGTCAACGACGCGGAAAAGCGAAACGCGAAGTTCGCATGTGAAGGTGCCAAGTCCCCCGGCCTGGCAAGGTACCTAGGTACTTTAAGTTTACTGGTGTGGTAGGGTATAAAAGCTACCTTTTGATGTATTTGCGCTAGACAAGGCTCCCGGGAGGCGCTTCGTAGATGTAGCCAGGGGTGTTTTTCCGGCCAAGTACTGGTGGGCGATATACATTTTACGTGGTGGGTCAATGATTTAGCGTGCCAAGTATACCAGAGGTAGGTAGGTTTTACTGGCCTGATACCAAGTAGGTACATAGGTACACTAGGTAAGGTTGTCTGTGGCTGACGAAGAGCTGCGCCATATACTATGACGTTGGCATATTGCCCCGCGTGGCCACCCCTCACTTACACTCGGGAGGCGCCCCGCCAGACCCCTGTCTAGCTCAGATGGGCAGCTGGGCAGCTGCTACACCTATCAACCCGGGTGCATGCGTCACCAGTAAAGCTTCCTGGGCCTAGATCAGACAACTTCGATGTGTGGCAGTTTCCAAGGGCCGTCCCTCGTAGGTATCGTACGTGCCTAATATCTACCTACATGTACATCTAAGCAGAGATAGCCAGCACGCTAATGGGAGGTACCTAGCACGTACCTATACCTATATGTCGATGTATCTAGTAGGTCGTGTACCTAACATACGTAAATGTTGGCTCGCCATCTTGGCGGGGTCGCCATCTCCCGGCAGGCCTCCCATAAAACGTCTTGACTGTCTTCTCTGAAATCCTCCCTTACCACAATACTTATCACGAGGACTAATAAGTAACCAGTACTCCAGCCCTTTCAAGACCACCTACCTAGCAGAACAATATATACTCACCCATTTTCTTCCTGCCTCTACGACATCTTCAACGTTTCCGCATCGAGTCTCCAGTTGCGCATTCATCCATATCTCGGACCATCATGGCTTCCAACCTCACCGTTCACGTCAAGAATGTCTCTGCCGAGACCAAAGAGCAGCAGGTGAAAGAATTCTTCAGCTTCTGGTGAGTTGAACTGCCTGCCCCTGGGCCATTTGTCGAATCACTCGAGAGCATCGGGCATCGCTAACCTGTTCGTCTCGACAGCGGCAAAGTCGCCGACATTAAGATCTCCCCGGCCGCCGACGGAACTCAAGAGGCCACTGTGACTTTCGAGAAGGAGACGGCCGCCAAGACGGCCCTACTACTCGACAACACCCAGCTCGGTTCTTCGCAGATCGCCGTCACCTCCGCCGACGGCAAAGCCGATGAGGGCGCCCCGCCCACCACCAACGCCGATCGCGACACCGACGACATCACCCAAGAGGAGAAACCTCGCAGTCGCATTCTCGCCGAGTATCTGGCGCATGGGTATATCATCGGTGACGCCACCATCCAGCGCGCCATAGAACTTGACCACAAGCAGTACGCAGTCCTCACCTACAGTCTTTTCCTTTAGTCAGTCGGCGTCGTCTCAACTGGAAGCTTTGTGCTTCTTACCACCGCACGTGCTACTGGTGATGTCACCTGCGACAAAGTACTGACATGTGAATTTCCTCGTCAGTGGCGTGACTACGCGCTTCATGGACACCCTGACCCACCTCGATCAAAAGTTCCATGCCACAGATCGTGCGAAGGCGGCCGACCAGTCATACCAAATCACTGCCCGGGCCAACAGTCTCTTTAGCGGCCTGACATCGTACTTTGTGAAAGCCTCCGATACGCCCACGGGCAAGAAACTGGTCAAGTTCTATACCGATGGCCAGCGCCAAGCCCAAGACATCCATGCCGAAGCCCAACGACTGATGGAGCTCAAGAAGGAAGAGCATGGTGGCAGTTCTTACAAGGCCTCGGGCCTCGAGAGAGTCTTCGGAAAGGAGAAGGAGAAGACTGAGGCTACCGCTACGGGATCTGGTGAGTTTGGATTTCCAACGGAGACTGACTTCTCTATGCTCATAATTATATCTGCTAATATCCCGGGCCCAGCAACGTCGAATGCTCCGTCGAGCGCGCCAGCTCAACCAACGGCTCCTGTTCCCGAAGTAGTAGCCAGCCACACCGAAGGTGCCTCGAATGAAAAGACACAGTAGTTGGGGTAATTGGATGGGCGGCCTGATAGGTGTTTTCACGAATGATTATGACTGAATGTATTTTACGGCGCCTGTGTTTGGCAACGAGGGAGAGGTGCATCGGTTTTCATAGGGTGTTTAACCTAACTGGCCCGGATTGGGCTCGCCTAATAATTTGAAATGCGATCAAAGCTAGAGACTTATAGATATGCGTTGTGGTTAAACCAGCAAATAGTGAATTGTGCTTGAGTAAAGTAGTCAGTCGCCAGTCCCACACTATAACCTAGCTCCCACGACACACCATTCCAAGGAGCATTACTGTAACAGGGTAACAGGAACGTGAAATTAGATCCTAAATTGGGCAATTGAGACAGACAAGGTCAAATTTTCGCCCATCACTCATCTAGCTGTAGAAGAAATTCCATAATAATTATATCTATCGTAGACCACTGCGCCGTGCCAAGCCACAAAATACCTCGATATTCACATCATCGACGATTTGCGTGCGTCACATACATGACCCGGCAACTCTGCCTGCTAATAATTGCACATGCGCGAGGATTTGGGGTTTTTTTTTTCAATCATTTCATCGCCCTCGAGACCAGACCGGAGTCCCGCCGCCCCCCACACCTCTTCAGATACTTCCCATTATTCCTGTTTCTTGGCGAAGCCCTTCGCGAACTTATCCTTCAGCGCGGCGTCGGTGGGGCCCGGGGGATTGGAGGTGAGGTTCTGCGTTCGTGGGAAAATTAAAGAGTTAGTCGGTCCAGTTCGCATGATCGATTACTTTTTCTTCCTTGGTTTTGATGATTTCGGGAAGGGATTGGCAAAAATGGCGACAGATTGGAACGGGCTGTGTGTTCTAGTGTACAGCGTAGATGAAGAATAGGAGGGGGAAAAAGTCACGTACCTTGAACTGGTCTTCATTCGTCTGCTCCTTGTTGTCGGCCTTGTCCGTTCCGTGGCCCGAAGCCGGGGGTTCGTGCATCTGGGCGCCGCTCTGCTCCTCGGGAGGGGGCGATTGGCGGCCCTCGTTCTTGGATGCGGAAGACATGATTTTATGATTGATGGCTCTTTATAAGTTTGGGCTAGCTGGTGTTGTTGTTGAGTGTAGGATGTATGGTTCTTGATAGTTCGTAATATGTCTAAGTAGGTAGTTTGGCTTTGATGAGAGAGAGTTAAGGGATCAGATTGAAGATCTATTCGTTTGAAGCTGCTTAGGCGTTATATAAAGTGGTAGGTATCACATATCTACGGAAAGCTGATTTCGAATACGTCATACTTGTCATACTTCACCCGGAGCACAATGTAGTTGTCCTCTTTTTCTGAAGAATCCATAATTTTCGCTTCTGCCGTTGATGCGGTCATACATGGAGGTACGTAAGATATGGTACTCGGTATATTGAATGCCGTCATCAATGATAGGCGTGCACCATAAGTAAATCTAGGTATCTTCGATATGGATGCACCGGTACCTAAGTACCTACCTCCCTTAACTTAATAAGCCGCAATATTGGCGGGGCAGAGTAACCAAGACGTTCCCACTAGGAACTACCACCCAAAGTGGCCTAGTGGTAAAGTAGTCGCCAGGACAAACCGCCCTTCCCCTATCCGTGGGGGTTTTCCGGTCGTTCGAGGTAGTCCCTCGGCGATTCTTTTTTTTTTATTTTTCTTCTTAGGAATTATCTAACTGGTAAATTTGAGGTAGACGGGCCGAGTTCTGCGGAATGCATACCTGCAGGTAGTACCGAGGTACCTTTTTACAACTAAGGTACCTTAGGGACATGTATCCGCAGTCGGACTTTGCCTAACACAAGTTAGGTATAGCCTGGATTTATGGCGATGGGGCCGTGGTACATGTAGGCAAGCCACAGTGCATCAGCCATAGTACGATACCTGAGGTACCTACATGTACTACCTACCTACATGTATGTAAGTGGGTACCTAAGTAAGTACCTATGTACCCTCTGTCACTACCCCACGTCACTTCTGAATGATTGTCGAGAGACGTCGCGACTTCCAAACGCGACGGCTTTACGTGTAAGTTCCATAGGCAGCAGGAAGGACGCATCGGATGGTTTCCACTTACAACTGCCGGGTTCGAATCAGACTGGGCAGGTCCATTGTGACGACGATCTATAAGTAAACACAACCGAGTACTTCGCAACTACAACAACAACAACTACATCCACCACGCCCACATCTACATCCACATATACACGTCCAGCTACGTGCACTAGACAACGCATGCACGCATGGCACAACGCGTTTCATCCCTTTCGGAGCTGATTTGAATTGGTGCGACTGGACTTTGCTTGTGTGCGAAGGCGAGGGCTGCGCCTGTCTGCTCTGGCTGTGACCTCGACAGTGCACAACCTACTCCCTCTCCTACTCAAGTCGAGGGTTGTTTTATACTGGTTCATCGACCGACTCCTCCCTCCCGTTTAAGTCTTCGCTGTCTGCTTCGACTGTGATCTTGACAAGCCAGAGAATCTAGATAGAGAAACCGAACAGACAAAGCAGCAAGAGAAAGCATCAAGAAAAAGCAGCCAGAGATACCAGCCAACTCTGCAAACACGAACCACACGAATCCTACGAATCACACGGCACTCATCATCACCATCACCATCACCATCACCACCTGTCCAGTGTCCTCTTTCATCGTCTCTTCATACGCCATGTCTGATCACAAATCTATCCTGTCGAGCCCCCAGGCCCAGGCTCCGGCTTCTACGAGAGCGTCTCTGTCTCCGAAGGCCCCTACTTCGTCTTCGCTGGATATCCTCCCTTCCAACCAACAAGCCTTTCAAGCAGCAAATGCTAGCCACAGCCCCTCGCAATCCCTCACCGCCACCGCTCCGGGTAGTCTGGCCCACGCTCACTTGCCGGGGCAAGACAACACCGGCGTCGGTGCCGGCCCTGGCCCTCTTCGGCACCCACGCCCCTTGACAGCCGCCGAGCTTCATTCGCAGTTGGAACAAGAACAGGAATTGCTCGTAAGCTGCTCGCCTATGACAAACCACTCTGGCCTCCATTGACTATCAGCCTGGTCTTGATCTTCTTGCTAACCCTTAGAGTCGACTAGGTCAACCGCCTATCCCGAGACCTGACCATGCTCAGGATGGCCCAGAACTCCTCCGTCGTATCCAACACATCATCGACGAGCGCCTCGACCTCGGCCATAGACCAGCTGCATCCATCTTCCTTCACCGACACCCACATGCTGTCCGGTCCCGGTTTTCCTGTCCCCACGAGCCGCCGACATCATCGAACGAGCTCCACCGCCAGTAATCGCAGCTTGAGCCAGGCAGCCACCCAAGGCTCATCTTCTACTCCAATCCCCATCCCACAACCCCATTCCGGAAGCCCCGCCTCGGTCCTTGAAGCGGCACGAAACCCCCGCGGCACGGCTGGTATGAGTCGACAGAATAGCACCACTTCGCATAGGAGCTCAAGTCGCAATCGGTCCCCTCAACCCTTCATGAGCAGTTCCGGCCTCCTCCCCTCCTCGCACCCGCAGCCACATGGATTTCCCCATGAATACCCCTCCGGGTACTTTGCCCGTGACCGCACCTCCTCCAACGCGAGCATCATAGCCACTCCTGGGTCGGAGCTCTCGCCAGGGCTGGTGCCGGGCACCCTGCGCTATGAAGAGACGGCGCACTATCGAAACGAATTAGAAGTAGCAAAGCGCGAGAACGACATGCTGAAGAAACGCGTCAAGGAGCTCGAGAGAATGCTGCGAGAACGCAAGGACGGCGATTCTGGACATGCTCGAGTCAGGAGCGAGAGCAGCAACGCGACTAATGCTAGCGTCACCATAAGCGGGACAACCGGCCTCGGTGGTGTGGCGGGTGGCGGCACGGGAATTGCAGGGGATCGCCGAGACGAGAGACGAGCTACGGACCGTGCTGGAAGCGCCCTGAGTGGTACCAGCAGTGTTGCCGTGGGCGTGTCTGACGAGGAGCTGAAGGTGGGCGAGAGCGCCGCAACCACAAGCGTCCAGCCGGAAACTACGGCGACGCAATCACACGACCCAAAATAATTCTAACAAAAACAATGGGAAGGGTTTTTTTTTTCTCTCTTTTTTTATTCCCTTTTCGTCTTATTCCCTCCTGGCGTCTCGCGCATCTCTACGGGATTCGGCAGCAACGCATGACACCATGTGTGATGGACTGTCACTATCGATTCAGCTTCAGTTCGCTTCACCTATCTTTAAGACGTGACGCAGGGATGATGAACTCTGCACTCATTGCAATGAATATTTGACGGCGGACCGTTAGGACTAGATATCTTGTACGTGTCTGTTGGCCGGGCACAGCCAGCCTACATGCGTTCATATCGACTACCTCTTGGCTCATGCCTGGTCGTCTGTAGTGGAATATGTAACTAGTGCGGCTACAGCAGCAATGTGATGGCTCGCCCTATAAGACTTTTCCTACCCACTTGTGATCCTCGACGCTATGTAGTGAGTGACTGTCCCCAGCATTCCTCCACCACCCCTTTCGAGGACCAACTCCCTATATATCTACCCACCTTAGCCACACAAGTAACTGATACCGGAGGAGTTCAGAATCCAAGGCAATCTGGGCCTATCGCTTTCCCCTACTCCAACGATTACGCAATGCTACCCATCACGATACTTGCCTCGGGTTTATTTTATCCACTTGACTAGCCCGCCGGCAATTCTGTTCCCAAGCAAGGTGCCATCCATGTATTACATGAATGGTCTTCCTCAGACCCAGTTATCGGGTACCTATATAGCTCGGGCTGGCTCATCAGCCAGTGTGTGTGTGTGTGTGTGTGTGACTGTGTGACTGTGTGACTGAATATCACGAACCTCGAATCAGGCTAAATCGACCTCCCGGGCATGATTTGGCAACACCAGGACGTTGCTGTTGGTGCTTCTTGGTAGAGAGCACCATTCTACCTACCTACCTACCTACCTAAGTCCCAATACGACGAAGCTCCAGGCTAGGGGACACCAGAAAACCAGCGCACGCACGCCCGCACTCCCTCTCTCCCCTGTCTCCCATGGCCAGATCGGAAGATGAGGAGAAGGAGGAGAAGAACAAGAACAATAACAAGGAGGCTTGGTGGCGGATTCGAGCCCGGTCCGGGTTCGGCATCGGGGTCAGGATCGGGAGAGTCATTCGATCGTCTGCCAGCCGGCTCGTCTGTCTCTTGGCTTGGTTGCCGCCTTGGCTCCGGCCTCGCGACGGCGGCGACGCCGACTTCGAGCTTACTTGGGGCCTCACGCTCATCTATGCCACGGTGCGCGCCTTTTCTCTTTTTACGTATGCCATGTCTGACGAGGAGGAGGAGGAGGACGACGGACTCCTTGGCATCGCGAGCTTGAGATTAGAAAGTCAAGCCAAGTCAAGGGGAGGGAGGAGAGATGTCACGACGGTGATCCAGCGTCGCTTTTCTTGTCCCGTCGTCAGCTGGTCATCGATTGATTGTATGCATATATGAACGAGTTGATGGATGAGTGAGCTGACACTTCGATCCCCATCTCGTCACGACAGGCGGGCGCCCTCAGCGTCGCGAACCTCTACTACACGACCCCCATACTCAACATCCTCGCCGACGAGTTCGGCGTCTCCGACGAGCGCGCGGCGCTGATCCCCTCGGTCACGCAGGCCGGATACGCGGGCGGCCTGCTCTTCATCATCCCGCTCGGCGACATCCTCCGCCGGCGCTACCTCATCCTGGGCCTCGTCTTCTCGACCGCCTTCGTCGTACGTACTTGCTCACTTACACACATACGCGCGCGCGCACACGTATCGTTTGATGTTTACCTGTTGTTATCTGCTCTATCCACGCTTGCCGTCTCCTCCTCTCCATCCGTTCTCGCTCCTCGTTCTTCTTCTGGCATTGAACTGACATGGCATAACATGACGTGATCCAAAGTGGCTAGGCTGCATCCTCGCGCCCACATTCCCGTGCTTCCTGGCGCTCTCGTTCCTCGTGGGTCTGCTCACCGTAACGCCGCAGCTCATGTTCCCGCTCGCGGCACAATACGCGCCGCCGCGCCTCAAGACGACGCTGACGTCCGTCATCGTGTCGGGCTTAGTCCTCGGGATCCTCGTGGCGCGGCTCCTCAGTGGCGTGGCGACGCAGTACGCGCCGTCATGGCGCACCGTCTACTGGCTGTCCCTCGCGCTGCAGGGCGTCGTGCTGGCGCTCCTGTACCTCTTCATGCGCGACTACCCCGTCGCCGGGCCCGGGACGTCCTACGGCTGGCTCCTGCGCCGCGTCGCGGCCCTCCCGCTGCGCGAGCCGCTGCTCACGCAGCACGCGCTCGTCGCGTTTCTCGCCATGGGCATGTTCACGAGCTTCTGGACGACGCTAACGTTCCAGCTCGTGGGCGTCTTCGGCCTGCCGACGCTCGGCGTGGGCCTCTTCGCGCTCGCGGGCGCCGCGCCCGCGCTCCTGAACCCGCTCGTCTCGCGCCTGCTCGTCTCCCGCGTCCACCCGCACGCCACGCTTCTCGTCGCGCTGCCGCTGACGCTCGCCGTCGTCGTCACGGGGACGTTCGTCGGCGCCTCGCTGTCGCTCGCGGGCCCCATCATATGGGCGCTGCTCGGCGACCTCGGGCTCAACACCGCCATCGTCGCGAATCGCGCCGCCATCGCCACCGTCGACCCCACCGCCCACAACGCCGTTAATTCCGTCTACATGATCTTTACTTTCGCCGGGCAGCTGTTCGGCACGGCCGTCGGCAATGCGCTCTACGCGCGCGGCGGGTGGCTTTGGTCTGGCGCGCTTAATATTGCGCAGCTTGTGGTCGCGCTTCTGCTTGTGATTGCTCGGGGCCCGCACGAGAAGGGTTGGGTCGGTTGGACGGGCGGGTGGGATTTGATGAAGGTCGAGGTCGTGGCCGCTGGGGCTGGGGATGGGACTACGACTGGGATTGGGACGGGGACTGGAGATGGGGATGTGAGTGGGGTTGAAACTGGGGATGGAGTTGAGAGTCGTTTAGAAAGGGGCTCTGGTTCGGAAAAGGGGAGAGCGGAGGAGAGGGAACGGGTTTAGCTGAGCCCGCTCGTGATATTAGAAGCAATAGTTTCGACCAGGCGGCTAATCTTTTACATGATTAATTACCAAACCGCATTCTATCTAATAAGCCATATCTGTAACAATTTTGGCTAATAGGTACGGGCTAACTAAGGAAGTACTTATTTCAAGGACTCTAAGTCCCTTGTTCCTACACATGGTCAGATTAGGCCTTGAGTCTTTCCACGAATTTCGATAGCTCCTTTTTAGTTTTCGCAGTTTCATCGGGGCGCGCCTGTTCATTCCAGCAGAGACTTTCCGGATCATGGATCGGGAGCCACGGGAATCTCTTGGTGTGAGAGGTTTCGGACAGACGAGTGAATGCGGTTTTCATTTTGCTTACGTCCCGAAAAATCTCAGTCGTCGGCCCCTCGCCATGTTTAGTCGTGGAGTCTTCGTCGCTTTTTGGTCTCATCAGTCTGTCGCAGAACAAAATAACTCCGGCAAGGCCAGCCGCAAGGGCTGTTGAGACGGAGCTTCCAAACGAGCCGATATGGCCGTAATTATTCCAAGAACTGGGCTCCGCACCGGGGTCCGTTTCCAGACCAGGAGCTTCGCCAGGCAGAAGGTATTCGGCGCTCTGGTCGGAGACCCACGACAGTATAGCACCAGTCGCAGTGCATGCTCCAATTTTGATACAACTGGGCTCTTTCGCCGGGTAGGTATTGTCAGTTGTAGTTCCATCGTCCGGGGAGGCGCAGAACATTAATATCCGTTTGGCATCAGCTGCTTTGATAGCATTCGCCAGATCTGTTATGCCACTACGACCCCGAATTGACCAGCTCATCGAAATTATGTCCACCTCCTGTGTCACCGCCCACTGGAGGGCCTGAAATTTGTTAGTCCTGGCTCTTAGCGCAATATGTCTACTTGAAGCTTACCTCGATTGCCGATTCTGTGGTGAAGGATCTTTGGCCATGTTGGCCAGGCAGTACCTCTAGTTGTGCTATGTAAAGCTTCACAACTGGGCATATTCGACAGATAAGCTGGGCCATTACGGTGCCATGCGGCCCTGACGGCACGTAGTAGGAGTTCCGATGGCTGCCAGAGAGCTCACCCAGGCGACAAAATGATTCTCCGACCTGAATTCTGTCTGTAAAGTTATCGAGTGACGTATCAATGCCATCGTCGATGATGGCAATCTTTACTGGATCGCCAGCTATATTTGGTGGGACCCTTGCCAGGAAGTTGGCGAATTTCTTCATAGTTTCCATCCACTTTGACTCGCTGGACAACCCAATAAATGTTAGCAGTCTAATATCAAGAGGTTGATTGAATGATGTGGGCAACTGCTCGGCTTATACAATACTTATAAGCTGTATATGATGGAACATTTCTCGGATGGCATGAACAGTAAGCTGTGGTCTAGGGACGAATTCAACAAGTACTAACATTTCTCTTGGAGTACCTCGCGCGGCGAAGACGGAATTTCGGTTCGGGTCAGGTTCATGGAATTGCCAATCTACATCAAGTAACGGTCGGCGTTGCTTGAGCTTATTCTTGAATGCTTCCATATTGTCGGTCACCCTATTACCATTTTCGAGGCCCTGACTTCGGTTAGACCTAAGGGAATATATAACCGCCCGGCTCTAGTAGACTTGCCTCTTGCACAAAAACCCGAACCCGATGCAACTGGCCATGGGATTAACAAGACAATTCCAAGTAATAGAACCCGTGCCTATACAGGTGGGTGATCAAGATGGTTTCACTTACCTCAGTTAATCGGGCTAGGCCATCTTCGCTCGACCAACCCATCAGAACAGCATTGTTCCCAGATGAATAAAGGTTCACTTCTCGGGCACGTGGAGCCTTCTTGATTATCACATCGCACGAGAGGTCCACTTTGTACCAGTTCCAAACACGAACATCTAGCTGATCGACACAGATCTCAATTGCTTCGTCCGAGTGGGAGACATCCCCGTGATCGACAACTGTTACTTCTAAAATCCCTTCCACATTGCATGCCTTTAGCCACTTGAAGATAGGACACATGTGATGAAGTCCTTTTCCTTTGTTTCTGGATATAATTAGCTAGTGGTCCTTCTTGTATTTGTTTAGAAAGGGGCCAATACGTTTTTGTACTGCTAGCCGAGCTTTCGACATGTCGTGATTCTTCATCGGCCTCGAACGCTAGCTGGGGAAGTGCCACGTATTTTAAAATTCCTTCGAATCGAAGGACCTTTGCTAGTCCCTCTAAATACCCTGTGTTGATCTGCTGACGTGGAAGCCCAGAAAGGTCGAACTCGAGAATGCGCTCTGGTTGGAGCATCAGAGGAGCCGCGCTCAGTAAGGAAGCTGTAATAATGGATAGGAAGAGAGCAGTACTAGACTTGCTTACCATTGCCAATTGTGTACAATGCTCTCAGAGCTTCTTGTCTACTGAAGTTATCGATGATGTATTCACGCATGTAACGTAATATTTCATCTTCCTTGAAAATATTGCGGCGACTCTCCTCGCGATCCACAGCGCTGAGATGATCGTTATTTTCCTCCATCCTGGAAAGTCGTGCTTGAAAGGGCGTCCGGTTTTTTGCATCCCTGCAGTCAACGAGAGCTCGGCCGTAAGCATCCACCAGGCCTTTCACAACATTGATGATATTGAACTCCCTCCTTCGAACCGGAACGTCCGCTTCGCCGATAGGTAGCCCATTGCGGATTGTAGCCTGTGAGGGTGGCTTGATCGAGTTGACGCGCTGTAATAAATTCATGCTGAATTCTTCCCTGGTGTCTCTTTCCCTCCCTTGCGGAGGAACGCTGCTGTTACTTCCAGATTTTATGGAGGCGCGGCGATCGAAGGCGGTATTCGCTTGATTGTGGGACCATTTTCCTTCCACTTCGTTTTCGGTCTCGTCATCGTCATCGTCGCTATCCCAGAGTTCGTCGTCACTGTCGCCCCCGTTTCTAGGTGGAGGAGTTACTGCAATGTGGAGGGGCGTCATTTCGCTATAGTCTTTGTCCTTGTCCGTGGACTGGATAGTAAAGGGATTACTGCTTGTGGCGATGGCAGCCTTAGCCGTTTCAATTATCCATTCCGTTAAAGGGCTCTTCTCCCCTATGGCCAAGTGTAGGCATGTCTCCGAGAGATCGGTCTGCTCACACAGCAGCTCTCCAGCATTCTCAGCGTTGCTCAGTACAAGCTCAACAAAACTATGATTCTTGCTGCGAAGGGCGCAGTGGAGAGGAGTAAAACCGCCTTCGCCGAGAACTTCGAGGTGATATGGGTACGCCTTCACTATCCACTTCACGAATTTTTGGGATTCTGCAAAGGCTTTGCGTTCCTTTGCGATCCCATGGAGGATACCGTCTCGTTTTTCCCTCTTATTGTTTCTTTTGGATAGGCGCATTTCGTGCTTTGACCAAAATTTCTTTAGGCTCTCCTCATTGTCGAAATTTGTGTGTTTGGCGTCCTGAATAAGGTCTAAAATCTTGGTTGTCTGCCCCTGCCTGGCCATATTTAGTGATTTCGCGGTTTTGTTGGCAAGCGACACTACCTAGGTATAATTTTAGGTTCAAAGCACATGACTCAGAAAACAACGACGACCCAACGAGGACGGATCGAATGATAGACTTTAATGTTGAAGTGAACGGGTATATAAATGAGCACCAAATTGGGCTAGTTAGCTGTGGAGAAGTTAGGTACTGCTTGGTAGGTAGGTACTGAGTGTGAGGAATGATGCATAGGCGGACAGCGAGCTGCCCGTCTCGCTTGTCTTTCCTGCCTTCGGTTAGTTTTACGTATCAATGGCACCCTGCTAGCTCAAGCAAAGGACACTTTGCTTTTCACTGCACAGATAGATAGTCCACTCATTCGCTTTTTAGACTCCTTTCCCACAGCCCCTGCGATGACAGGGAGTATCGTACAGAATATGACAGTAAGCTTTACATCACATGAAAAGCCACCCCACATAACCTAA
The DNA here is from genome assembly GCA_022578495.1 of Nemania sp. NC0429. Lineage (NCBI taxonomy): Eukaryota > Fungi > Ascomycota > Sordariomycetes > Xylariales > Xylariaceae > Nemania > Nemania sp. NC0429. Next base: position 180,831 of record MU392236.1, read on the forward strand.
TATTAAGAGTAGTTGCCACGTAGTATATACCGTTAGTCCAGACCATGGATTAACGGCGTCGTTTTTCCGCAACAGTAGTACATGGCTTCTATACTACGTCACATCAGCAGGGCCTGTGATGGAACCCTTGTTGCCAAACAGTCAATGCTAAAGGAGCATTGAGAAGAGATTTATGGCGGGGTACCTTTTGAGACCCCGGGAGACCTATATAAATCAACGGAAAAGACCGGGAAAAGCAGATAGAACTTCCTCTCTTGACAATAATAGCCTGGTTTTATCAGTGGTGCTTCGAGTATCACTCTATCATCAAGAGTCATTCTATTCTTCGCGGCATCAGCCTGCGATATGGCGGAATTCGTTGTGGAGCTGACTCCACAAGGAGACGCCGGCACTTTCCACACTTCCAATCTCCCTGATGAGGACTTCCGGCGTGTACTTGCTCAAACACCGAATAACCGATCGCCACTGACAACGCGAATCAAGTTGGCTGAAGTACATCACGGCAATATGACCCATGAGGGGCGAGAGTATGAAGCGACTCTTTTGATCCTGGAATTCAGATTCCAGAGCAGACTCCAAAAAAATCGCTATGAGGCGGCAAGTGTCACATTGGAGTTTCTTGACAAAGTGAATCCTGGAAAATTCAATCGCAATCCCATGGTACACACCCTGGCCCCTGATCGCGTACACTGGTTGAACAAGACGACCTTTGACAAAAGTTCCAATTTTGGGGCTACATTAGGCATCAACCCAACCTGGGTCGAGGCTGGTGCGCACTGGGAGGTCCAGTACACCAAACCAACCAAGTTCAAGGCAACTCTAACGGGATATGCGGACAGGACCAAGGATATCAATGGCTGGGATAATGCGGTAACGTGGACTATGGAAGAAAACCAGGGCGAGACCGACGGTGTCCCCTCTTTTCTCCAGACGGCGGTGTTACTCCGCCGGAGCCATTCTGGTCCCTTCTCTGCACAACTCCGCGTCGATACCCGGGTAAATAAGATATCAATGGGATATCGCCTACGCTCGACGAGAACAGACAAGGATAAAATCATCGATCCTATCACAATTGATCCGAGTGTGAGACAGGTGCAGAACAACAGTGTTACAGGCATTGGGGAGAATGAACTTAGTCATATGGAGATAGTGAACATTGCTCAGTATTTGAAAGTCAACCTCTCTGAGGAGGATCATTTACTTGCTCAGGAGCGGCCACGAAGTGTTGCCACGGAACTTTTGCAACCACTACGAGATGCCCCTGTCAAGCCACATATTCCGGCACCAATGACAGCCATCAACGTGGCAATGGAAACTGCAGCTTCTGCAGCGAGGGTTGCATTGAAAGCTGCAGAAGCTGCAGAAGCTGCGGCAAACGCCGCGTTATTGGCTTCACACGCTGCGAAAGCTGCTGCGGAGACAGCAGAACTGATCACGTCGAGAGCAAAAGCGGCGGCAGAAATGGTCGAGAGGGCGGCAGGAGCCGGGGAGGTTGGGCCTGGCCATACGGATTCATTGGGTACTGATTCAGGCGCACATCGAGAGTAGAAGTGGGAATTGCGAGCAATGAGACGTGCAGCTCCTCTATTCCATGTATCCGAACTCGTCGCATTGCAGGCGCTTATCAAGTATTTCCCTCTATGAAGAAATATCTCGACCCGTGATAGGAAAGCTTGGTAGGATGAAAGAATAGATATGAATGCATCACATTAGAAACGAAAATATCTGGTTTACCAGCCAGCGTGCGGAGTTTCTTATTAGACTTGGTTTTCTCCTATGCGCGTGTAGCAGGCTCGGTCTTTGGGGCTGATGTAATCTGAGGTGATCCAGAGCCGCCGAAACAGCAGAACACTTAGTAAACATTACCACATCCCACGAGACACGCTCGAATATGGCGTTGTAAGATCCTTGCCTTTTAAACTTATCACTTTTAGCCTTTGTTTTGACTAATTATGCTTCCAGGATTGTTCTAATCAATGGCATCGGCCATGAGACTACGCCTATGGAGAGCCAGAGGGCCTCCCAGGCAAGGGCTCTTTCCCATGAATTCCCAGGGGCGAAGATATTGGTGTTTGACTCAGTTGGGGAGAGAGAGCATGACTCCAGAGCCAGAAATTTCATGCTGCAAGCTTTAGAAATTACTGGAAGGGTACACTCAGACGCAGCTGATAAGCAAGTTGACAATACTGGCATGCAGAGACCCATCATCTTCATTGCTTGGGACATCGGCGCCGCTCTGGTGAAGCAGGTATTGACACCGCCTTTAATTTCTCTAGAAGCACTGTTTAATTTGGATTTCATAGATTCTGCTGATAGCTCTGGAAGATCCCAGGTACCACTGGATAATCCTCCAAACAGTTTCACTAGTGAGTACTCTACCCCGCATTGCTATTCGCCGCTTCTGATGACGAAGGCTTACCCTAAACATCTAAGCATCTTGTTGAGTCGCCGTCGCATACCACCTCCGAATCGTGGAGGCAATTTCTTTCCCAGCGACTCTCGGTAGATAGACTGTGCACTCTCAATATCGCCTCATACATTGATGTGTTGCCGAAAACTTTAGCCAATCTTGAAATCCAATTTTCAGTCCTCTCTAAGAGTTTTGACCAAAAAACATACAACCAGCCGGCCGCAAGTGTAGAGGTAAGCATACTATCCTAAAATTTCTTTATTCTATAAGCTTCTTCCTGCTAACTGTATGGGCTATATAGCTACCGGGTCTCGTCTCATGGGATTTCCATGGACAAATGGGAGAAGAGATCGTCATTGATGTGAGGACATCGCTGAAAAGCAACCAAACCCGTGAGTAACTCCGGAAAGAGACAAAGGAGAGTTGGGGCTAAATATTCAGAACTAGGATTCAAGAAGAAATGTAGTTTATTACAGGGCGTTCCAGCTATTCCAGACTTAGCACTGGGTCGTTTAACGCTTGTGGCACCGTCCTCAAGTCTAATGGCTTATACAGCGAGTCACTCGTCCGTCGAGTCTTGGCTGCGGACTCCCGGCTCAAGTGTTCTAGCCGTATGCGGACCCCCTGATTCAGGATACACATACGTCGCATCGCATATCGTTTTCTCGTTGCTACTAAGTCGTCCAACCCCAGAGAATTTATTTTTAAGCTTCAGCTTCAGCCGTGGGGATAAGTTTCGAGACTCTGAATTTGCCCTCGTTACTTCGCTCATTCGGCAACTTCTTACCTTGATGCCACAATCTTACAGTCGTGCTCTATACGTTCTGGAGACACTGTCTAAAAACCCAACGCTCTCATCTCGACTACTTTGGGTTCTCCTGCACCATCTTCTAGGCACCCTAACTGAGACGTGTATATTCTTATCAGTGGACTCAGTAGACCAGTGCCGTGAAGAAATCGTTACACGGCTTAGCAGCCTTGCTGCCTCAACCCCGCTCAAACTTCTTGTGACAACTTCTGGATCCCTCGAAATGAAGTCTACCATTGCATACGACACAGTATCGCTAGAGGACGATAGCTGGAAGAGCTACATCAGGACTATGGCTGTGGATCGGGTCTCACGCATATTGACCACGAGGCCTGTCTGGATGGGGTTAGAACAATCCATCATTGAGAAACTTTGCACTGGAAAACACTCTAGTTATACTTCTACTGCGTGGAATCTGGAATACCTTGAGCAGGGCTATATTCCTTCAACAAGGCTTGCTCTCAGAGATTACTTATCCACGCCGATGGTTCCAGCGGAGATGTTGAAGGCGAGTTTCAACGGGCAACAAGAGTGTATCGCAACCCAATCGAAACTGGCTCTAAATTGGATATTCCATGCAGTCCGGCCGCTTACTATCTCAGAGCTCGCGGTCGCTCTGACATTAGGGCCAGGCCCCCAGGATATCGAGCGACCGGCCAAGCTAGTATTCGAAGAAATCGTCGAGAATGTCTCTTGGGACCTGGTTAGAGACCTTGACAATTCTTTGGGCCTGTGCATCAAAACTATAAATGGCCGTGTCATGTTGGCCGACGGCACACTTCGACGCCATCTTGAAGCTCATACTGACCTTATTATACCGGGATTTCACGGATATATAGCAAATCAGTGTCTTGAGTACGTGTCGGTTTCTTCAAAGCAAGCATGCAACACGCGCCTTGACCAAGACGTAGACGCCTCAGCATCAGTCTCCGTTCACATCGCTCGGGCGTTTCGTGACTATGCGATAATTTACTGGGCGGATCATTACAATCTTCAGACGCAGTTCAGTAGCTCTCTTGATCAGACAGTCATAGAGTATTTTTCTGCTCTCTCTGATCGCTCCGCCGACACATCGGACCTCGAGAGCTGGGTTCGGAGATGCGGTCTAACAATTGGGCAGAAAGAGGATACTATGAAACACCCCCTCCACCTCGCCGCGCGGATTGGATTTGACAGAATTGTACGCAACCTCTTGTCGTTTTCAGAGCAAAACACACCAGACAATATTGAAAAAGCAATTGAAATTGCCGCTAGCGCGGGTAACTTGAAAGTTCTACAAGAACTGCACCATCACGCTCAGCCAGCGGATTTAGTGCAAGCAGCGTGCGCTGCCGCTGAACACGGACATTGTCCGGTCATCCAGAGGGTTTTAGCCGATATGAATCCTTCCGATGTTGAAACTTTGATATCAGATGAGGGTGACTCGAGTCTATTGCTGCGGGCCATCTCGAACGGCCACCTGGAAGCTACGGAGCTACTACTCGCAAGAGGCTTCGGGCTGCGAGCTGTCGACAGCTCCGGTAACACTGCAGTACATCTTGCCTCACGACTTGGTGATATCGACATCCTGCGCACCCTTAGAAGCGCCAGCCCTGGAGATTTCAAGTGGGCGCTAGGACTCGCGAATTTGGAAGGGATGTATCCACTACACCTCACCTGCCGAGCTGGATTCATAGATGCATTCAGGCTCGTAGTTCACGAATCGCCTAAGGACCTAGTCCAGAAACACAATACCGCTCTTCAAACTCCGGTACACATTGCCGCTGAGTCGGGTCATCTTTTGATTTTGCAGAGCCTATCTACTGGGACCACAACTCTTGGCACCATGACTGGCTCTCCATCACCACTCATTCTTGCTGCATGTAACGGCCACCAAACCGTTACTGGCTATTTGATCAAGGGAAAAAATACAGTGGAAATAGAAGACGGGGAAAGGGACTTAGATATGGCATTCAGTGGTGCTATCTCAAATGGCCACTTCGCGGTCGTGGAGCTTCTCATACCCTACGTCGATGTCAACCCCGAATATCTCACCCTGGCTGCTCAGGCTGGTCGTCTCGATGTCTTTAAAGCGCTCATCAAGGCGATTCCCTCATCTGATGATCCAACGGCTATACATGGCGTGCTTCTGGCTGAGGCAATACATAATGATTATGTTGATATCGTTCGGTATCTTGTTCGGGAAGTAGTCAAGCCTCCGTGGGTAATGGCTGAGGATTTTCTCCATGTTACAGCAAGGCTGGGCCGCGAGTTTTGCCTTCGCGAGCTGCTTCAGATGGCTAGCCCCGACGCCATCCGTCGAAGGGATTCAAGATCTCGCACGCCCCTTGAAGTTGCTGCCGCAAGTGGCAATTTTGCAACAATTAAACTGCTACTAGAATGGGAAAAAAGACATGCTACGTCGGATGCATCTACACCGCGCCGATCGGCCAAAGCATTGATGCTTCTTCTCAAGCTTCACGATGCCCCTATGAGACTCGATCTAGTTCGCTATCTTTTGGAGAACGGTTGGTCGGCTGACTCCAGCAGCGGGAGTCGGACTACACCTCTCCACTTAGCTGTTCAGTCTCATGGAGACGATGATCTTGGCCTTGTCATGCTCCTCCTTGAGAAAGGTGCTAATCCCAACGCTTGCGACGAGGACGGCGAGGCGCCGCTCCACAATGCGGCTCGCGCTGGATACGCAAGGGTCGCTCGACTCCTTCTAAAAGGCAACGCCGACCCTGATACTGTTAGTAGTGATGGAGTAACAGCACTTCATATTGCAGCAAAACATGGGCACGATGCTGTTGTACGCGTTCTCCTTGGTCTCCCTGACATACAGGATGAGACCAGAATAACGCCAACATATAAAATAGCGAATATTGAGATTAAAGCCCCTGGGGACTGGAGGGCGATCCATCTTGCTGTTAGCAACTCAAGAGATGTCACTGCCACGCTAATTGGTGCAAATCCTAAACCAAATTTGGACGCCAGGCTGGCCGGCACCCAAGCGACGCCTCTCATTCTAGCCGCCGAAAAAAAGGATGTTGAAACTTGCGCCCTCTTACTTGCTGCCGGCGCTGATGCAAACGCCATCGGTGGTGCATATGGCTCAGCGCTCCATGCTGCTGCGTTCAACTATGATTACAAGCTCGCCCAGCTTTTACTTAGTCGCGGTGCCGATACGAACAGCAAGAGGGCTCCATTTGGGACATCACTCCACGTCGTCTGCACTGGCAATAATGAATCCACCAAGAGACTTAATCTTGTGAAGCTCCTCATCAAGCACCAGGCTCGAGTCAATGAGCCCAATGAAGAGCTACGGACTCCTATTATGAATGCTATTCACTTTGGGCTTCGTGAAATTGTCCATCTTCTGTTGGACTCTGGGGCTGATATTCATGTTCTTGATGCGACGGGATCATCTGCCCTCCATTTCGCCACCAGGCTAAGCGATCACACTCTCACCAGGCAGTTGATAGCCGCAGGCGCCGACCCGAACCTTCTTGATGGTTGTGGACGAGGAGCGTTGTATCTCACGGCTCTGTACATGGGCAACAATGTAACGGCTTTTTATGACATTCTGGCCGCCTTACCTGAGGAGAATAGTACCGCTTATTTCTCTGCTGCTATGCCGGCCCTCTTCAAATCAGTTGATGAGAAGCTAATAACGACTATTCTACATCGGAGAGAGGGACTGAACCCTAATATTACGGACAGCAGCGGTTGGACGAGCTTAGACCTCGCGAGATTGTACAATATGTCAAGTACGATCATCCATAGCCTGCAAACTCTCGGAGCTCGGGACGGAACCGAGAAAACTGAGCCACAAAAACTCTCCCTGAACGACAGGAGTGAGGTTCTGCGGGTTTTATTCGACGGCAGATACGCGGAGGTGAAAGGTATCGCACTGTGCCCCTGAACATGTAAAGAAGTGAAACGTTACAAACTAAGTTAATGTACAGAAGAATTCTCAACCATGCATTGGGAAATCTTTGGTCTTGTCCGCACAGACTACTGCGTCCCTATCGATGGTAGCATATTCTATTACGAAGTAGAGGTTATTGAGTGTGGAGAAGAGAAGTACGATGCCTTTTTCTTCCTTTTTTCTTTTTCTTATGTCCGTTTGTATGGCTTTTGGCAGCTATAAAACGACGATTGTCTATAATGGCGTTATATCTATACATAGTTATGTGTATTACCATCTTCTCTATAACATCATAATAACTAACTTGCGATTTCCATTTCAGTGTCATTTCCGTCGGCCTAGCCCAGGAAGGAACACCAATTAGTACAATGGTTGGGTGGTGGCCCGGTAGCTGGGGCTATTTCAGCGATAGCGGCATCCTTCGGGATGCATATAGATCTAAAGTTGCGACAGGTCTTGTGTATGGTGCGGGCCAGGTGGTGGGTTTGGCATACGACACAAGCACAAAACGGCTTTGGTTCACAGTAAATGGGGATAGATCCCGTAAGTTCGATTCTACATATGGGAAAGTTGCTCCCTCGCTTGGTTTTGGTATTTATCGAGTAGGTGAGAGCGAAATATGATGCTAACGTGTCACAGCGGGCCATTTTGAAAATGTGACTGGGCAAGTATACCCTGCGGTATCGCTCTTGACAACCACGGAACCAGATACTAAGGGTCCAGCGAAGGTTAGAGTCACACTTCCGTCTATGGTCAGAGCAGGTCTACAGCAGTTCAAGTACAATAATTATGGAACAGAGCCGTGTTATGAATGAAAGCCACATGAGTATGCCTAGGGATTCAGTATAGCAGCTTACACTAGTCGATTAGTGCCTTACATGTAAAGTAATGATCGCGAATGTTAGATGCGCCGTATCTTGAATAATTTCATTATGTTACAACGTTCTTTCACTTCCGTTTCCCCTCTTCTCTGAATTGTCGTTCGGTTGTCGATTACTTCGGAGGGGTACATAGCCTCTTTGTGGATAGATTTCATACGTTGATAAATACATAGATGTAACCCTCTTACTTCTCGGCTCTCTCGCTGCGTGAATCGAGTACAGGGCACATTAAATGGGCCGAGAGGGGCATCATGTAGGGGGGGCAGGCACCATTTGAGAAAAATAAATTTGGTTCTTTTGTACTTCGTATTATTTATCCTCGTCATAGGGGCGGGCTGATTCATATGTCGTTATGGAACGTCGGGGGTTCCTGCCATGCACTCTCTCTAATCTTCTGCCCTTTCAATCTTAATGCGGCGAGCGGTAGTAGTAAGGCGATATTGATGAAGGCGAAAACGAGCCATGCGTACTGAAAGCCGATTCTCTCCGCGAGAGGGAGCCTGCGGGGAAAGCTGGTTAGCGACGTTCTCTCTCTCTTGCTTTACAAGGCCTTGGCAACCCCCCCTTTCATACATCTGAGAATCTCGGGCAGACTTACGCATAGAAGGAAACGAGACCGCTGAAGATCTGTCGGAAGAAGTTGAATACGGCCGAGACCTCGACGCTCTGAGGCTTGTAGCACTTGATTTTTTGAGTACGAGTTAGCGGAGAAACGATTACGGCCGATTGGCATCCCCGGAGAGAGTGGTACTTACATCGGTACAGTAGGCATACACGACAGTCGTCGAAACCTGAAAGCCGACATTCGCAATAGCCATACCAAACGCGTTGCCGACCCAGCTCACGGTCTCGGAATGGCTGATACTGACGCCGTTGATGATGGTCCCAATGGGAAGCAGGAGGGCAAACCACAACGCGTCAAGTCGCGCCTCGGGAGGCCTCTCGCCGTTGTGTCTCTTAGCATGGAGGAAGAGGAGTCGATCGATGAACCAGCCCGCGCCCGCCTCGCCGATGGCGTTCCCAATGATCAGTGGAATCGATAGGATGAGGCCAGTCTGGATGACATTGAAGCCGTAGAACTCCTTATACACGACCGACCCGGTCGTCGCGAAGAGCACGGAGCCGTACGCGAGGCAGGTCATGTAGTAGACGGCCGGCAGGGATATGGCGAGGTACTTGAGCATGATGAACGGGCGGGCGAAGTCGTGCAACCGGATGCGTCGTCGCACTGGCAGGGACCGGAAGAGGAGTAGATCCGAGAACGAGCGCTCTTTGATATCGTCGTCTCGCGGTTCTCTGCTGAACAGCGTCTCAGGCAAGCAGCAGGCTATGACCACCGCAACACCCAATTGGATAAAGCCCTTTTTTTATTCACGATGGAATCAACGAGACGCGCTAGCACGGGAGGGAGTCAGGCGGGCGGACTTACCGGTATGCCAAAACACCAGCGCCAACCAAGCTTCTGCGCGATGGGGCCGCCGAGGAGGGGCGCGACGTGGACACCGTTGTTGACGAAGAGCGCCCAGATGCCCATGTAGAACCCCCTCTCGTGGAGGAAGTAGACGTCGCAGATGACGGGGGGGCCGAGGGCCGTGAGACAGCCGGTCGCGATGCCGTTGAAGACGCGCGTGACGAGGATGCCGGCCCAGGTCGGGCTGTACGCCGCCGCGACGTTGGTGACGCCGGAGACGACCGCGGCGGCCAGCATGAGCGGCCGCCGGCCGAAGACGTTGGCCACCGGCAGCACGAGAAACGGGCCCGCGGCCGCGAACACGAGGAACACGGTCAGCTCGTACGACGCCTCCACGGGCGTCATGTCGAAGGCCGCCGCCACCTGCACGAAGGCCGGGTTGAGGACCGCCGCCGCCAGCGGGCCGATGAAGGCTAGGAACGACACCTGCATGCAGATGCCGAGCTTGAGCGCCGGAGACCAGTTCTAGATGGATAGATTGGGCGGACCCGGATGTCAGAACTCGACGGCTCATGGCATATGTCTGTCTCAATGGATCCCCCGGCGTTTTGAGGCTCATAACCTAACGCAGCGCGTCTGTGTGTATCTTTGCTTTAAGCTTACAAGAGGATCATCTTTGCGGTCTGTTGGCTGTGGCACTAAGGGCAGTCCCGTCTTGTCCAGTTTCACTCCATTGGAGTCGGCGTTTTCTAGATGGAGGGACTCGGTAGGCTTCGCCTTCTCGCGCGCGATGTCGCTCGACATTTTCGAAGGCCCGGCAGCGCGTTTGGGACAGGATTTTCAGGCGGTTACCCAGATTAGCCGGCGAAGAGGACTATACCCAATAACAACGGACAGTCCTGGACCTGTCATGAAGAAAGAAGGCAGCTTTGACTAATTACGACGAAGATTTGGTGTAACAATTGTAGCTCATCGCCATATTTTTGAGCCCTGTTTCGCACATCAGAGGAGGAAGAGACAGTTCTGAAATCTAAATAAATTAGAGCATGGGTAATTGGGATCCGCCTCAGTTCGGTCCGATCTGGAACAGCGCTCCCCCGCACATAAACGTCGAGTAAACTGCCGTGTTACTCCATATTCGTATTAATGATAGCTGCATAGGGCCGATCCCCGCTTGTTCTCATTGGCTTGGGGAACCCCAGACAGAACCCCAGAGCCCAGATGCGGATGCCGAAGGATTTTAGTCCCAGGGGGTCGGTCCACATTGTCACGACATAGAAGCTTGTGGCGGTCAGAGCGGGAGTTCCAAGGTTCAGTTCGGCGTCTCTATGGCGAGTGAGGGCTTTGCTGATGTTAAGAATAGCACGCTAATCCTCTCTAAAACCTCTCAATTCGCAATGTTCGATCTTTTCTGCGCCTCCCGAACCTGGTATTCAAACTCGACTGGGACTTTCTGGGAATATTTGACCTGTCCCACCGTGATGTGCGAATGGCCGTCGATGATAACCCACGCTACATGTTCACTCATGGCCCTGTAAACCATAGCCTTGTAGAAGGACGCGACATCCTCGATTTCCCCCAGAGCTTGTCGCTGGATCAGTAACTCCGCCATATGGTCTCTAGCGTGGAACGAGGATTTCCCAACGCGTGCTCCGATTTTCTTGATGTGCCTCTTTTCGAGGTGTGGCTGGTCCTTGAGCAATTGAGCCGCGATATCCTCACCATGACCCTCGAAAGCTTCTAAGATAGCATCAAGAAACTCGTTAGGTAGGTCCTTGTGGCCCATAAGAATATTCAATGGTCTTCGCTGAGCCTCAGCTTCCTTATGTTTGGGCCCTGCTATAACAAATTTCAAAAGCTGTTTTGATAGGGTCGGCCGACCGAGGCATATATTCTCTGCCTCCTGTCGGCTGTCGCTATCCTCATCTTTCAGGCAGTCTTTCACTATTTCATTTAACTCTTTTGGCCATGTCGGCCACCCCTCGCGCACGCCTCTTTCGTAGTACTCCATCAACCAAACTTTATCTTTGAAGCATGCTGCTATAGTCTGAAGAACATTGTTGGGTAGGGTTGGCCGACCCTTGAGAGCGTCAATGGCGTCCTGGCGAACAAGAACCCTTTCATCTTTTAAGCATCCGGAAATAGCTTCAAGGACGTTGCCAGGCAAGTTTGGTTGAGTTTGCAATGCCTCTAATGCATAGCAACTCCAAACTTCATCTTCCAAGTGTGATGCAATAGCTTCAAGGACGTTGTCTGGTAGGGCTGGCTGATCTCGAAGTGCGCTTAACACCTCGTATCGGCTGCCATTGGATCTTGAACCATTTATGCATGTTGCAACATCCAGCATTAATTCTCCCGATTGGATTGACTGGCGTATCAGGATCCGTAATGCCTGGCCCCTTATACGACTGTCTACTCTCATGCGTGCTGCGATTATTTGACAGACTTCTTCCGATAGGTTTGGCATCTTATCGAGTACACATATCGCACTGTATCTAACATAATCAGCAGCATCGCCTAAACATGTTGCGATGGCCTTGAGGACCGCGTTAGACAAGCTCGGCTGACCCGCAAGCACTTTTAGCATTTGGTCTCTGAGATATTCATGCTCGTGGTTTAGAGATGCGACAATACCTCGCAGGGTATCTTCTGGTAAGCGCCGGCCCTCGAGCAACTTCCCTGCTTTGATTCTAACAAAGTGGTCCCGGTCGTTTAGACATGCCGCAACGGCTGGAATGAGCTCTTCCGATAAGGTTGGCTGGCGACTGAGCACTTCTAGTACCGGTTCTCTCGTCAGTTTATTCTCGAGGTATGGTTTAACGGCCGACAGCCGGCAACCGTGCCATTTGATTTTGGCTCTTATTTCATCCAGCTGTTTCGGACGTTGAAGTACTTCCAGTGCCTTCTCTTTCGCTTCGGTGCTCACGTGGTTCCCCATCACCTCTCTGAGTGCCCAGAGCTGTGAGGGTTCTAGCTTGTGGCCTATACATGTCCTCAATGCCTCTGTCACATCTTTGTCTCGGATAAATTTTTCCAAAACTCGATGCTGGATTTCCGTGAAGGGCCGGCTTGTGAACAGGTAACATGCTTGCTCACGAACATCCCAATTCTCATTGCCCATGAATGTTGCCGCTGCCCAAAAAACCCCTTCCGATAAGTTCTGAGCCTGGCAGAAGGATTTCAACAGCCACACCTTGCGCCGATCATCTTGCCTTAGAGCTTTATCTAGTATTGTTCTAGAAATTGCGATTTCGGGCGCCAATGACGGGCGGTGCATTTCTTTGCAGTCACGTATCGCCCATTGTGACAATTCATCCTCAAGCTTCTCCCGAAATGGCTGTTCTGTCGACACCTCAGGTAAACAGTGAGAGATTAGCCGTTGATGCGCCGGGCCCAGGAGGTCGCGTGGCTCTGCTTCAATAGCTTGGAAAAAGGCTGGCAATTCAGGCTGACACTGTGCATTCAGTAAGCCAGCAACGAAGCGCCAGAACACATCATATCGAAGGCTATATTTGTTTTCCCCCAAGAACTGGAGAAGCTGTAGTTCGCCACTTGGGCGTCCGCCTCCAGAGAGTGCAACACACTTCAGAGGTTGTCTCGTTTCCCATTGTCGCGCAAAATACCTTGCCCCAAAGTACTCTTGGAATGTCAAGTGTATGAAGTGGTAATTGCGATCGCCCCGTCGAAACGGAGCATCGGATGATCGGGTAAACGAGCTATATGCGAGCATAGTATCAAGCGTTAGCTCGGTATCGCAGTAACGTTGATATTCTCCGAGCAGTTTCTGGCGGTGTTCCGGCTCGAAGTCGATGACATCGTAGTACATCCCGTTGAAAGCAAGAAGTTCCAGAAAATGCCGCTCGCCTTCTATAAGGGACAAGATTTCCCAGTTCCCGGAGGTTTGTTGTATGGCTTTGTTGAATTTATTCGGCTCTCGAATGTCTTTCCCCCATAACTTCTCTTCGATCGCCACGTAAATAGCTGTTATAGAATCCTGCATGGCATCTTGACCATCATTAGTGTCCGAGTGATGAAAGCTTTCCCAAGTATAGCAAAATGCATCTAGCTGGATCGGGATCCGCATCAGGCCCTGGGTGAGATGATGGCGATTCAAGCGTGATTGGATCATCTTGACCTTATCTAGATTGGGCTGATTGGTTTCTGGATTTACGAGAACAGCTTCGACATAGTCGTTGATTTGATCCGGGTAGAATCCGATTGCTTCTAGTCTCAAGCGGAACTGCTTTTGGACTTTTGGGGGGAGAGCCACATTAGGGCGAGAAGTAACTATGACGTTCGTCTGATTTAAAAGTTGTTCAATGAAGCGACTCATGTCGCAATTCGGGTCTTGCGGTGCTTCATCGAGGCCGTCGAGTAGAAATAGGAATCGGTCGGGATTAATTTTAAGGGCATTCTCCAAAGCCTTCGCGGCGTTCCGACGTTCGGGCATATCGTGAAAAAACTCGTGCAGAAATAAATGCTCGAAATTATATCCGGCAGTATCAAGTCTAGCCTTAGCCTTTAGTCGTCGCAATGGAATCCAGAGCACGCAATCAAACAAGTCTTGCCACAAATTCCCATATGTAAAGTCATAGACAATCTTCTTACATACTATTAAACTTAGAGTTAGTCATTTAGATTTAGTGACTGTAATCAGAGGTCTCTGGCATTGCCTTGCCGCAAATAGAATAAGTTTCACGATATGCTTACGAGTTGTCTTCCCTACCCCAGCACGCCCGTAAATCAGAGTTCGCCGGTTGGTAATCTTCTCTCCATTGCCCGAGCCTCGGGGGTCGAAGAGTTTGGATAATGTAATAGCTTCTTCACTCTGGGGGGATTCAGCTCCCAAATGAGCAAAGAGTGAGACGGGACGGTTCGAAACTGGGCTCTCCGATTCTTGTTTAGGGTTCTCGACGATGAATAGGTTAATGTAACACTGATCCATTGGTAGTTGGTCACCTGAAAGCCGCTGGATTTTCAGGTTTTCTTTGGAATAGCAGGTCTTGCCGATATAGAGTTTTGAGAGTTGCAATAGCTGTTCATTCCGGACTTGTCTGATAAGAGCTCGGATCTTTGTAGCTACTAATTTATATCCGGGATCTTCAGTACCACTAAATTTGTTCATTTGGACATGGACTCGGTCAAGGGGAAGCTTGTGTTGAAAAAAGTCAAGTGTTGCAGAGTGTTGATCAACAAGCTAGGGTTTGTGAGTTTTTAAAAAAGAGCAGAGGTGGGATTCCCAGGCTTTCACATACTGGTTGTTCTTGAGCAAGAGAGCTAGGAAGCCAACGAGCGATTTTGCGCGGAAGGCTTGTTTTACCTGTTTCGTAAAAAGCGATGATTTTACTCGTGAGATGATTGTGCTCGTTACAGAACTGAGAGAAGTCTGACACAATGTGTTGGAGTCCGGTACTCGGTTTCGTATGCTGTAGCAGTTTGGACAAGTGTCTGTCTTGGCTCGAAGCCCAGGTTTTTAAACCTAACTCGGCCCATTTCGGTAGTTTGGCAAATGACGTGCCTCGGAATGGGGTAGCAAGGAAAACAATGCCCCATGTTGCGTCTGCTATAGAAATATGCTTTTGCCCAGCCATGACCAATGACTTTATCAATACAAGGCCCCCGAGGCACGATGCTATGAAGACGATTGGTCTGTGCTCGTCGCCCTTGTGACTACCGCCGTGTTGGCTGTTTTTATCCGAGTCCCGGTCCATAATTGCAGTCAGTAGAAGACCAGCGAATTCGTCAATATCCTTCTGAACAAAGTTTTGTGATTCGAGGAGGGGCGCTGGCCAGTCACATGTAAAGATCCTTGCCGCTGGAATCTCGGCAGGCAGCATATCTTTATGCGCAAGCCAGTTGACATTGTCCTCCGCTCGGTCATGCTTCCACTCCCACGTGCGCGAGGAATCTGTATCGAGGCCATGAATCGCAATTATGTCGATGTCTGTTGCAATATCGCTTCCCTTTTCGGGGTAAACTAAAGTTAACGCGAGACTCCGTTCATGGCTTGGCGGCTTTGGTGAAGAAGCAGGCCGAGACGGTGTTGAACGACGTCGCAACAGCCAGTAGATCCAAATATAAAAATACCAAACTACGGGGCCTCCGGCAAGCCAAGCGATGGAGCTCACGATGGAAAAAGTTCTCTTACGACCACCTGACAGCCCTCGTTGGGCAGAGATTACTTGTTTTCTATCCATCGCGAGCCGTCCCTATAACAGATGTGCCTGCCCAAGACGAGCGTATACCTATGCGTAAGAGACGCGACGGGTGAGGATCCACGATGATGGTTGAAAGAGCTTGATTGAATGTGGGATGGGTTCAAGTACTTAGGTACGCACTGCAAAGGCCCAGCTCCAGGGACCAAAACTCTTTTTGTCTTGGTGGGCCCAATTGAGCCCGAGGATGAGGGGGACGTCAACTTCGGCTCTCAGCGACAGGGCAAGTGAAGATAAGAGTTGAATTGGGGATGGAGGACTTCGTAGGCCAGGCCGCAGGATTTGAAGTACCTAGGTTCCAGATTGGCAGCTGTCCCAGAGTTGCTTACCACCTGTCGCATTCAGTGAGCCACTTAGCGGAAAGGTTAGCTGAACAGGTGCCTAAGTGAAATGGCTGAGGTACCTGGAAAAGGGAAGCCCAGGCATCGCCTGCAAAAGACTCTCACACGTACGAAGTAGGTACATCGCATACAGCAATACACTTATATACACCCTCACCTATACACCCTTACTTGGGCTAAACCCTTCAATCCGATGCGTACAACTATGAAAAATGCGCTAAGGGATGCGGTGGGAAATACGAGGGCCATCCCTAAAGACTTTCCACAGGCTTGGCAGCGTAGCAGCACCTCGCGAGGTACGAAATACCCAGTTGCAACAAGAACTACATGTAGGTAGACCACCTGCATTCGCCACTATTAGCACCATCAACCCATACGGGGACGATGTTCGGATTATGTATTACCGACGTGTTTCGTTTTTTAGCCTACGACCTAAGGACTTCGTGAGGCAGAGCGATCCCACAAGCCATGTGTGGCTTGCTTAATGGCTTAGGCCTTGGCAATTTAAAGGGCGAAAAAATACCGTATTATCGAAACAATAATACAGCGCGCGCAGCAGTGCGGTGTATATTGCGTGGTAAGGTAATAATATCTTTTTAAATAGCTAGAAGAAAATTCACTCTTATATAGAAGTGGAGTCTAAATTAAGTAAAAAAAAATAACCAGTGCTAAAACCAGTAAAATTATTAAAAGTATATTAAAATAATCTACTTATTTAATTTTTTAAAAATTATATAAAAAAAAAGCACCTATTTATACACCTAGGTGCTATGTATGTACAGTTATTAAATTTAATAAATTTAATTTATATAAACTTATTAAATTTTTATATATTTATAATATATTTTTTAGCTTTGTTATTATTTATAAAATAAAGCTGCTTATAAATAGAAAATTTATAAAAAATTTTATTTTAATTTATAAATATTTTTATATTTTTTTTTAGTTATATATTATATATAAATAAAAAAAAATTAAAAAATTTTTAATATTTATAAAAACCTTTTTTAATAATAATTATAAATATTATTATCGCTTTTAATAATATTAACTTTTAAGCTTTTAAGTTTTTTTTTTAATTAAAAATTTTAATAATTATTTAGTTTTTATATTTTTAAATAGTTATAAATAATGTTATTTTATAAATAGGTTATATAAATAGTTATTAATTAAATTTTTTTTTTTTTTTTTTTTTTTTTTAATGGTTATTTATAAATTAAATAATTTAATTTTTAAAATATTATGGGAAAT